>JASDQU010370815.1:64512-75628 GCA_032191745.1 Picea mariana
ATTTGTCCAAGTTATTTGTTGTTGTTGTAATCAACTCCATAATCCCAAAAGGCATTGATTTTTTCTTTCTCTTATTGAAGGATTTGTTCAAAACAACTCTTACACTCTCTTCCTTGAAGCTTTTACTAACAAAATCTAACCCTAGCTTAGCTTAGATTAGTAATCTACCTGATGTTGTTGCAAAACATTGATATGGCCATATTAACTATTGTAATTTCCTTCATACACTAAGCTAACTCATAGATAACTCACTCAGAATTTGCTTGTGACAATTGCTAATCAATGTATGTGATAAATGCTAAGTTTTCATTGTGTTTTCAAGAAATTATGAGGCATATTTCTTGCAGCTGTTACAAAATACTATTTGTTGTTGTAAACTTTTACTTTTTTGCAATTTTATATCAGCTAGATTATATTCACATTGTCTATTGTCTCTTGAGGCTTTACTATCATTTGTGTACTTTAAACTGCCATATATATGCTCTGTTGTTCTTGTTCTGGGCAAGTATGCAAATTACTCTTCATTTTCCTCAATCTCTTATACGTAGACGCTGTGATTTTGGTAACTAGTGAGAGGGGGATAAACTTTACCATGACCTTAACTTTACAACCCTTTAGGTTACCGAGGACGCCTCCCCTATGATAAGCCTTTCATATCCCTAAAATGTGGGGATTTTCTATTAAGGTGATAGTGATAGGTTATCCTATAGTTATGCCAATTTCCCCTACTTGTCTTGGGCTTTGGACAAGTACAAATTGTGTGATAATATTTTTGGCACCGTTGCCAAGGAGAATCAAGTTTGTTTTCCTCAATGACATATCTTTGGTAAGATTTTCCTGAATCCCTTAGTTTACAAGCTTACCTGACGATTGTAGTGAGGGTAATTCCCTCATCTTCCTTTGGTGATCCTAAAAGGATCATCTGGAAACTCCACTAACCTTTTCCAAGGTTACACCCTAATTTCAACTGTGTGATATTTTTAAGGAATGGAATCATGGTGCCATGGGAGAAAGTGTATTCTTGTATTGATTTTGAAATTTTTCAGGGATACCCACATTATTTTGACATAAAATGGTTGAACAACTCTCCAAAATTCAGAGGGCTACCCCTTACTCACGTTGTAGAGTTATTGAAGAATATATGTGAGATACAGGTTGGAGGGGAGGATGTTCTAGTAAAATTATTTATACTTTTATTTCCATCATTTGTACAAGGATGGATTAAGAGTTGTTGCGAACCAAAGGGTATATCCTCTCTCATAGATCTCATTGGTAAGTTTCTTGATTTTTCAATACCATAGTGCCAGACATATAAAGATGTCCTTATAAATATCACAATAATTCTTGAGGACGAAGGGTTCACCATTGATATTGTAGAATATATCATGGGAATACACCATGCTCAACACCAAGGACCCCATGATGTAAGAGAGGAAGAGATTTATGAATAAGGTTACCAACCCTTTGGAAAGGAGCATGGATTATCTCATGATTATACTAAAGACAATGAATAATTGATTAAAAAACATGAGGATGAAGTGTTGGTGTCCACTCCTCCCTTTGATGAAGTCATCCAAGATTCCACTCCTCCTCCACAAAAACAAGAGAATGTCGTAATCATTTCATTTTCCGGGACTTTGATGATGCTCTATTCTATGATTCGAAAAGTGAAGAAATGTTAGAGAAAGCCTTGGATGTACTAGACCATTCATCTTATGATAAAGGTAATGATGTGATTGATAATATTGATGAGTTCATGCATGTTGGGAGACATAAGTGGGATGTGATTGATCATGATGGGGATCCCATTTACGACATTGAAGGTCATTTTCAATTGTTTCCTTTACAACAACTATATGTGATTACTATTGATTCATACACTTGGAAATGTGAAGATGACATGATTACAAACTTATTTCAACCACCCAAGGATGACTTACCACAACATTCTCACAATGATTTTTGGTCATACCTTGAGGAGTTTGATACATGCCCTTATAAGTGCTTGGATTTACTTTGCAAATAATATTTTCAACCACCGTTGTGCTATGATTTTGACGAGGGAAAGGACATGGTTTTACTGAGACATGAACTTCACGATGAGGTCTTCCAACCTTCCTATGTTCCTCCATCCCGCTATGTCACTAAGGATGTAGTTGAGAAACATGTTCTTTGTCTCAAGTTCTCTCATTTCCTTAGAATTTAAGGGTAGGTTGAATGCTTTAAGAAGAGGTTTTATATCTTGGTCTTTCAACTTTCCCCTAAGAAGTTGTCAATCGTCCTCTAGATCCTTGTTCATCCCTTCTTAGACTTAGGGAAGTGATGAGTTCCAGGGTCAGCAACCCTCTATATCTTTTATTCAGCCTCTTGATTCCTCTCCCTTTCATGACCCTTTTCAGAGATGGATTGGGAATTATTATGGATATACGACTTGGCACGACTTTGTCTCTCCGTCCCACCTCCATGAGTTATATTTTATTATTTCTTATGATGTGATGCATGCTCTAACTCATGTTATTTTTGTGCTTGACTTATGCCTGTTCTGGTTTATGATGAAGCACAAAGGTAGGTGTTGTAATACAATGCTAGCATGGTTGTACTAGTTATATGGTTATTACTAGCATTTCTTACTAACATAGGTAGGCAGGTAGGCATTTTCATCTTGCATATCATTGTATATATGTTGCATGTTGCGTATCATGCTAGTGTAGTTTGAATTTAGCATACATTTATTTGCATGGATGATCTTGATTTAAATGCTCTACTTTTGCACATTTCACCATTGCTATGTCATACTTATATGTTTTCATTGACGTGTTAGAATATAATTTTATTTTCAACATTTACTTTTTGATTTTGACCATTTTTCATAAGAATAAGGGGTGATAATACCACCCTAGGTACTCTAACATTTTTCTTGAGTGTGTAGGCACAAGTTGTACCAGATATGTTGAGGTTCTCATGCACTCTACGGTGAGCACATGTCCCCGAGTAGGAGCTTGATGTTACCCCCTTTCACTGGGGGTAACTATGGAGATCATGTCTCGAGGTCCACAGGTAGAAGACATGTAGTATCGAGAGCCAGATTGACTAACATATCCCTACAAGGCCCCTCTTATTCATTGATGCACCATCATACGTCACCAATGGGAAAACATCATTCATCACACTGGCTTGGCCCTAGAGGACAACAATTCTTGCTTCATGAGGTAATAAGTCTGGTATCGTGGTAAGTGTCACTCTAATAATTAAAGCATTTGAAAAGGTTGCAAATAATTCTTTCTTGATTACAAAAAGTTTGTTGGAAATTATACTCTTTGCCTTATTTAACCTTGGTGGGTGTCATTTCGTCCTAGTTAGTTGGTCACCCTTGGGGATAGGGTGCTACTGGGGGGTTCCTTGTGTTGATGTTTGGAAAACATTAGGACTACATTCTTCTAGATTAATAATTAATAATATAATTATTAATTATTAAATAATATATATAATAAGTAATAATAATAATAAATAGTTATTGATTATCCAAGGGACACATCCTTTCATGGATGGTAACCATATGTTCTCTTTATATGGAACACTCATCATTGTAATAATATATCGAATATATATATCATCTCATATGAAAAATCAACATGGTATCAAAGTGGGATTGAGCTTGATTCCCTCACGGGAGGGCCCAGGAAAATAAGAGATAGATTGCGTTTTGTGAAGAGTTTTTGAATCTTACTTGTTTTTAACTACGTAATTGAATCAATAGGATAAGGAGAAGTCGATACAATGTGATTCCTGAATTCCTAGAATCAATTTTCCACCAATAAGAAGTGTCATTATTGATGTGACTTTACGCCCAACTCGACAATCCTCGATCCAAAAGGTTAGTTTCCTGGTGAATGGCACACTGTTATTTTACTTTCTTGAGCAACTAGAAACACACATCATAAACATAGATGTAAAGGCTGAAAGAGTGATGCTCGAACTGATATTTAACACATGGCTAGGTGGATTCATCCTCATGTGTTGGCTCAAGCATATTGTCAACTAAGGTTTTGAATTCCTTGAAGATGCACCAGAGTGTATTGTCAGATGTCAATTATGTTTCTCTAAGAGACATTGCAATGGATAAGGTTGGGCAACTTCCAACCAATGTTGTAATTAATACAAGAGAAGAAGTTGGAAAAACCAAAAAAGAGATGATCAAGACATAGAAGATCATGAGCCCTGTGTTTATGGTCATGGAATGCAACTTGTGACTCAACATGTACCAGCCATATGTTAATGACATTGATTTTCCTTTGATGTGCTTGGAGAGGAAGGATATCGATAAGTCTGTTGTTACAAAGTAGATTTTTTGGTGTCTCTTTCTTATGTCTGTTCTTAATTGATGAATTGGGATGAACCATATGCATCAAGTTTTCTATGAAAGATTCACAGGGGACAATAAGAGTGGTGACAATATGAGCCTTGGATGGAAAGATCACATGGTTATGATAGAATTTATATCTCCATAGATGGATTATTTGGTGGATGACATTATTGTTTTCAGTGCTTCATAAAGGTAGATTGAAAGAACCCATATTGATAAAAGAGTATATATATGAAGTTTCGATTCAACTGAGAATAGTTATTGGGATCCCACCTTGAATGATTCAATGAAATCTCGAGATGAAAATATAGGGTTCACTTGATTATCAAGCTAGGGTTTATATTCATGAGAAGAAGTGACAAACCCTCTTAGTTGAGATGACATGAAGCTCCTGTCATTGTGTTGATGTGGTGGTTACCATGATGTTGTGTGTCTTGGAAAGTGAAAATCATTTAAAGTGATCATCATATGAGTTTGCTTCAAAATGTTGTTATATACCAATGTTAGTGAAACAATTAGCGTTGAACCATGGCTTAGAGGTGAAGGCAAGTTATACATGAAGAAACATGTGGTAGAACATGAGAAGTGATGAAGATATTCTCTATTGATTAAGTGACAACTCATCCATTGGCCATGTGAGATATGCCACAACCGGGGCCTCTGTGGTGAGGAATGTGTAGTTATTCATTGAAAGCTAGAGATTTTGGTTTGTGGGTGTACCACATAATTAAAATCACATCAATTACAAGAAATTCATCAAGTGGTTGTTCAGAGTGCATTCCAAGTAAGGGGAAATGTGGACTTCATCTTCACGTGCCTCAGATGGTCAGATGAAAGGAACCAAGACATTGGTTTTGCGAGGAAACATCTATATGTCTTGGGGGACATTGGTTCCATGAGGGAAACTCGATGGGTCCTAGAGATGTTTGAGGAAACAACATGAGACGTTCTCCTCGGAGGGTCTTGTGTGGAATAGTAGGGGGAATGTGGACTTCATACTGACATGCCTCAGACGGTCAGATGAAGGAACCAAGACATTGGTTTCATGAGGAAACATCGATATGTATTGTGAGACATCGGTTCCATAAGGGAACCTTGATATGTCTTAGACATGTGTTTCATGAGGGAACCATGAGATGTCTAGTATGGACACAATTCATGAGTAAAACCTGAGGTTGGACACTTCAGTATATTTGGGTTTCCAGTATACATTCATGTACCCAAGGAGAAAAGGACCAAGATAGACCCTTAAAGAAGAAAGGGTACATTTGTGGGGTACATTAAGTCTTCGAAGGCATACCAGATCTACACCCCTGGTCAGAGACAGATTGAGGTGAGCATAGATGTTACCTTTGAGGAGGAGGTAGCCTTCAGAAGATCCAAAGTATATCACATGGAGATTGATAGTGAGAGATAGGAATAGATGGTACCTTATCCCCCTCACCCTCTAGCAGTTCAGAGGGAGGTAATTGAGCCTATATATCCAATTGATTTCATTGATCCTGTAGCTCCAGTTCATGTTCCTAGAGGTATTGCAGTAGGTTGAAAGAGACTTTCGTGGGATCTTTATACTCTGTAGGAGGTATAAGGACATGCAAATACTCGTGGTACCTTATGATAGAGCAAGAGACCTCAGATATATTCGTGATATGCCACAGCTATGAGCCACATTATTGATTCTCAACCTTCTTGTCATGAGGAAGCATCTAGTTAGCCAGTATAGAGAGATTATATGATGGAAGAGTATCATTCCATCATGAAGAATGATGTGTGGGATATTTTTCTGAGACCTGAGGGGAAGTCTGTAGTGACTTCCAAGTGGACATATAAGATCAAACACATAGCTGATGAAAGGATTGAGAAGCACAAATAGATATTTGTTGCTAAAGGATTCTCTTAGGTGGAGGGAATAGATTATGAGGAGACATGTTATCCTGTTGCTCAATACACTTCTATCTGGACGATTATTTCTCTTGCATCATACATGGGTTGGAGACTACATTAGATGGATGTGAAGACAACCTTTCTTAATGGAGATAATGAGAAAGAAGTATACATCGATCAAACATATGGTTTTGTGATACATGAGAAGGAGTCTCATGTGTGCAGGTTGAAGAAGGCCTTGTATGGACTCAAGCAAGTACCTTGAGCTTGGTATGTGAGGATTGATGGACACCTGATGATTTTGGGTTTCAAAAAAAGTTTTGTTGATCCTAAATTGTATTACACGAGTGTTAATGGTGAGTCCATGATTTTCGTCCTCTACATTGATGATTTATTCCTCACAGGTACAGAGAGTCTTATTGTTGTATGCAAGTTTGTGTTGGCCTCTAAGTTTGAGATGAAGGACCTTGGTATGATGCACTACTTCTTGGGACTAGAGGTGTGGCAAAGAACTGATGATATCTTCTTGAGTCAGGGGAAGTACATAGTTAATATATTGAAAAAGTTTGGGATGTTGAACTATAATACCATGGCTACACGAATGGTAACGTATTTGAAGAAAATAAGTGTGTCTTCTTATGATTCTAAGGATATTGATTTGACCCTGTACAAACAACTGATTGGATCATTGATATATCTGGTTAACACCGAACCAAATATTTTCTATGTAGTGAGTGCACTTAGCTAGTTTATGAGTCAACCAATACTGACACACTGGATTGTTGTGAAGCATGTGTTGAGATACCTATGAGGAACATTTGGACATGTGATGGAATGCATCATTATTCATTGTAATAACCAAGGCTGTTTAAATCTCTCAAAGAATCCAGTGTTTTATGAAAAAAATGAAACACATTGAGATCAAGTGCCATTACATCCAAGACATGGTGCAGAGGAAGTAATTAATGGTAGAGTACTTTCCTACAGATGAGGAGGCTGCAAATGTTCTTACCAAACCCCTTTCCAGGATGAAGTTCAAGTAATTTCGTGACAGATATGGCGTGGCAGATAATTCCTCCCTTGCTGAGAGGGAGTGTTGATGTTTTCAACTTCCTGATACATTCTCCAGATAGTACTCCTATGTGACTGAATTGATTTGATCTGTGAGGAAACTTATCCGAGAAGGGATAAGTGGGTTTGGGCTTATACACCTATTGACCGCATATTCAACTAGGGGGTCAACTCCATGTGCCATGAAGATATGCATCATCAGATGTAAATATGTTGAAGACAGTTTGGTTCTACTGGGCAATTTATGCCTCTAGCACAAAGTTTTGTAAACGAAATTTCTGCACCCTTGCGTGGGTTAATAATGTAATAGGTTCGCATGGATCATAGTTAAGTCAGGTACCTTGAGTTGTTTTCATTGGGAGAGTTCTTTTCACCAAGGATTTTTTATCCTCAGGTTGTCAATTGGGCTTTTCAGCCTAGTTGATTTCCCTTGAGTTTTTCCCTCACACCTGCAATAATTCCTCCAAAGAGGTGAATGACGTTCTAATGGTCTCATCCTCTGGTATCTATTGTTTAGGAATGATTTAAATGACCATGCAAGACATCATAGAAAGTTTCATGGAATTTCGTAGAGTCTAGATAGGTTTTTTTTAATTAATTAAATTTAATTAATTTTCCTAAGGTTGAGATTTTAATTATTTAATTAATTAATTGTTTTTGAGAAATTATTGTAAAAACTAGGCCTTTGGGTTTTTTATAGGGGTATTTGTGCTCAAAATAAATGGAAAGGAACCCCCTACACCCTTGGGCCAAGTTTCAACTCAGTGGGACAAACTTAGCTAGGTGTTTGTCCACCCGAAGTCAAAGTCAGTCAAAACATCAATTTTTATTGCTATTCAACTAGGGGGTCAACTCCATGTGCTATGAAGATATGCATCATCATATGAAAATATGTCGAAGGCAGTTTGGTTCTACTGGGCAATTTATGCCTCAAGCACAAATTTTTGTAAACGAAATTTCCGCACCCTTGCGTGGGTTAATAATGTAAAAGGTCAACATGGATCATAGTTAGGTCAGGTACCTTGGGATGTTTTCATTGGGAGAGTTCTTTTCACTGAGGTTTTTTTATCCTCAGGTTGTCAATTGGGCTTTTCAGCCTGGTTGATTTCCCTTGAGTTTTTCCCTCACACCTGCAATAATTCCTCCAAAGTGGTGAACGACGTTCTAATGGTTTCATCCTCTGGTAGTTATTGTTTAGTAATGATGTAAATGACCATGCAAGATATCATAGAAATTTTCGCGGAATTTCGACGAGTCTAGATAGGTTTTTTTTAATTAATTAAATTTAATTAATTTTCCTAAGGATGGGATTTTAATTATTTAATTAATTAATTGTTTTGGAGCAATTATTGTAAAAACTAGGCCTTTGGGATTTTGATAGAGGTATTTGTGCTCAAAAGAAATGGAAAGGCACCCCCTACACCCTTGTGCCAAGTTTCATCTCAGTCAGACAAACTTAGCTAGGTGTTTGTCCACTCGGAGTCAAAGTCAGTCAAAACAACAATTTTTATTGCTAAGTCAAAATTATAATCTTTTGTAAAATGAGGTAATGGGTAAATGTTAAGATGGAAAAGGCAAGAAAGGACATCCCTAACCTACCCAACCCACCTTACACCCTTTATACACCCCCTCACCTATCCACTCACCCATTTCCTCATGCCCCCTAGGGGGATTTGCACCCCCTCCTCACCATAAACCTTAGGAGACTCCATTTAATTGACTTGTGGGCCCCTCCCACATGAGGTGCGCCTTTCCTAGCCTACCACCTCACCCTCTCTTGGTCCCACACTCCCTCTCACCCTTCCACATCATCAATCCATGACCAAAAGCCTAAGTTGGTGCACTCCCTCCTTGAGATCATCATTGTTGCTTGGTGTTTGACACTTGGAGCTCATTCAAGAGGGGTCACTTTGCCTCTTGAGATATAAAAGAGTGCCTCCCCTCACTCATTTCTTCACCAATCTTTGAGCTAGTGTTACTCTACTGAATTTTTGCCCCACTCTCTTGCTCTTGCCATCTTGCATTCCATCCCATTCTTCTCTTGAGAGTCTTGGAGCAACTTGTTGTTGCAACACTCTCCCATTGGATTAATAAATCTTTGGAGGATTTTGAATCACCAATAGTATTCTAGTTGCATTCTTACATATGAGGTGACATTGTGATGTTTAAGTTTCTTGTGTAGCATTGAGTAGATCTTTGGCAAAGTAGTTTTCTAGGGTAGGTTAGCAAAGAGTATACTTGCTGGTTTATATAGATTGGATAGCTAATTATTCGAAGTATTTCGTGCTGTTAAACTATTCATACATATTATCTATTTCCATGCTTCACGTTTTGTCTTGAGTTTTGCAGGTTCACTTCAAGGGATTGTTGGGAAAGCCTCAAGAAGGAGTCTTCCCTCAAAGCCTTCTCAAACTCCTAGTTTTGTAGTCTAATTTTTCTATTCACTTTTCATTCATATTTTAGTAAACTAACCATCTTAGATAGGTCACATAAACTATACTTTCATTTGGAGATTTTATGTGAAATTTTTTTTGCCTAAAAACTAGAAAGTTTTCTTAACTTTGTTGTGTTGTGCAGCATTTGGTTGCTGGTTTTTGCAGATTCTTACCAGGAATAAGGGGTTATGCTGCCCACATTCAACCGTACAACACTTCAAGAGCTTCTTCATTATTTGGGTAACGTTTTTCTTCTCTTTCTCATCTTTTCTAGCATTGTAGCAAGCTCCCAGGAAGTTCCCTTGAGGCTTGCATTCTCTTGTATCTTTGTTGCATTCTTGTAAGTCATTTCAGCAAGTTATTGTTGCCTACACCTTGGGAGAGTGATTGGCTCAGCCAACCCCCCAAAATCATTGGGCTAGCACTTACCTTAAATTTTTTACTTGATATTCTTTTGCCCCACTTGTCATTAGGACAAGGTGTGGCTAGTTTGTCATAATAATAATTGTTTAAGTCTTTCTTTCCAACCTTCGTTGGCACAACATTGGTAAGCTTGCCTCCACCTTGTGCCATTGTGATTGGTTTGCAATTTATTTCAAGTTTTTCTTAATAAGTAATTTCCTACACCTTGGGTGAGAAACCCCCAATATCGTATGGCTAGATTAGTGATGTGATGATCATGTGCTAATGGTTAAATGATTTGGAATCTTTTTATGGCATATGTCATACATTCACTAAATCGTAGCTTAAGCCTTTGAGGCATAAATCTTTTACTTGCTTTAAGTTTCTTATATCTCAGTCCTTAGTACATATCTCAATTCAAAATACATACATGGTCAAGTAGTATATCTTAAAGCAATCCTTTATTTTGTGCAAGCTTCTTATGTTTCAAGCTCTTATTTTATTTGGCAAGTAAATGGTGTAGGGTTGGTTTTCTTTTCAGCAATTGTTTACATCTTTAGCTTGCTTTCTTCATGGAATAACTCACATGGTTAAATGGTTAACATCTAAAGTGTTGTTTCCATTTGGCAAGTTGTTCTTGCCTTCTTCATAGCACATCTTTTTCATATATCTTACACATGTTATGGGTTATCAAATGATGAGTTGAATGTCTCTATTTTCCAGCTTCTATTTACAAGTTGGTGTTTACATGCTGCAATTTTGTAAGTTATAATACATTCACAACAATCATTTTAAGTTTCGGTTTTGGACATTAATCACTATTTTTGGGCACCTAAAACTTATCTAAAACACTCATAACACATCTTAAGACTTAGTCCTAAGTCATAATAACACTTTAGACCAACTAGGACACCTAATTCCACCATCTTCACCATCTAAAATGGGTTTGAGGAAAACAACG
>JASDQU010370816.1:0-16579 GCA_032191745.1 Picea mariana
AACAATTCCTCTCTAAAAATTTTGATATGAAGGATATGGGTGAGGCATCTTATGTCATTGGCATTAAGATCCATAGAGACAGATTTCGAGGCATCTTGGGTCTGTCTCAGGAAACCTATATTAATAAAATTTTAGAGAGATTTCGG
Organism: Picea mariana; assembly: GCA_032191745.1. Classification (NCBI taxonomy): domain Eukaryota; kingdom Viridiplantae; phylum Streptophyta; class Pinopsida; order Pinales; family Pinaceae; genus Picea; species Picea mariana. The sequence continues at coordinate 147 of JASDQU010370816.1, forward strand.
ATGAAGGATTGTTCACCAAGTATAGCTCCAATTGTGAATGGTGATAGGTTCAATTTGAACCAATGCCTGAAGAACAATTTTGAAAGTGAAAAAATGAAGAACATTCCATATGCTTCTGTTGTCAGAAGCCTAATGTATGCTCAGGTTTGCACAAGACCCAAGATTGCATTTGTTGTGGGAATGTTGGGATGATATCAGAGTAATCCAAGTATAGACCACTAGAGAGCTACAAAGAAAGTAATGAGGTACCTTCAAGGAACCAAAAACTACATGCTTATGTATAGACGGGCGAACAATTTGGAAGTAATTGGCTACTCAAATTTTGACTTTGCTAGATGTGTTGATTCATGCAAATCAACATTGGGATACACTTTTATGATGGCCGGTGGAGCTGTATCATGGAGGAGTGCCAAGCAGACCTTGTTTTCCACTTCTACTTTGGAAGCCGAGTTCGTCTCCTATTTTCAGGCTACTTTACATGGTGTATGGCTTAAGAGTTTCATTTCTGGGTTTAAAATTATGGATTCTATCTCCAAGCCATTGAGAATGTATTGTGACAATTCAGCTGTTGTTTTTATGGCTAAAAACAACAAAAGTGGGAGTCAAAATAAACACATCGACATTAAGTATTTAGCCATAAGGGAACATGTTAAAGAAAAGAAAGTGGTCATTGAGCACGTCAACATTGAGTTAATGATCGTTGATTCTTTGACTAAGGGAATGCCACCGTTTAAATTCAAGGAGCATGTAATGAATATGGGACTTGGTTCTATTATGTAGTTTCTCATTGTATGGACAATGCTATTTTAATGAAATTCTTAATTATTGTGATGTTTTCCTCATATTTATGTGCACCTTAATTTGATTTGATAGAATTCGTCTATGTAGGACCAAGAATAAACATAAGGTTTATTCATTAAGAAATTGTTGCCACATGAATTATAAAAGAAATAAATACATAGTAATACATGGAAGATAACACTCGTCATAAAAGGACTTATCACCATGATTCATGTATCTATTACTTAATATAGATTATCAATAGGTTTTAAGATGAGACATTAAGATTCGAAGTATGGACCAAGTGGAAGAATGTAAGCTCCCTTAACCGTCATCAGCCCGTCAGCTCGTTTGACCAACCGAAACTGCCTTAACCGTATTGAACTACTGCTCCCTTAACTGTATTGAACCATAGACAGTTCATTCGGAAACCAACCCGAACTATATTCAACTGCCACAGCTCGTTTCAAAACCAACCGGAACCATTTTCTTGTTGGGAGCTTCTGGAATGGTCCATTACTCCATCTACAGTTCTCTAACTAAATTAATGTGGAACAGTTAACACATAGCCAATGGAAGCTTGATGGAAGCTTGGCTATAAAGACTTCTATTTGGTCCCCAAGCTTGCTTAATTCATTTCAATTTCCCTTCAATCTTACACCATCAATCAGAGTGAGCAGAGCTTGGAAGTGCCATACTGAAAGAAAAATTAGTGTGGAACTGCGAAAACTTCTACAACAATTAGTCAAACTCAAGCAGCATGAATGACTGGAAGTATGATCCATTTGACATCTAAATTTCGATTTTTTTGAAGAAGTTTTTATTCCACATATTTAGAATCAAGTTGAAACTAACATTGTAAACATTTACAATTGAAACATAATGCACTAACTTTTTTACATGCTTCATCATAGTAGCAAGATTACATTGTATTGACCATTTTTTATAAAATTTTGTACGAAAGAAATTGTATAAACTTTCTGTTATCTATACTTATAATGAACTTACATTTAATTATTCCAATTTTCTATTATGTATATTCATAATCAGCTGGTTTATTTATTTTTAATGGTCTTTACATTTTTTAAAAGTTAAAACAAAATATTTATTTTTTATATATGAAATATATAATTTTTTATGTATGTTGTATTATATTCCATCATTACATATATTTTTCTTGTCCAATTATATTCAGATTCAACAGATTTTAATCAGGATACTTCATTTTTATGTTTTGAATGTCTTATATATTAAAAATAGTTTCAACAAAGAAATGTCTGATAGGCTACTCATCATGGGAAGAGATGATCTTACGGTAAACATAAAAAAATAAGTGATATGCTCTTACATATTATGTGAAAACATGATTATTGAGGACGAATGGTGTTTTTATACGAACAGCATAGCTAATTGTGGAGATCTAAGCTAATTCTTATATATTTTGTTCAATTAATTTACTTATCGGAAAAGTTTGGAGACTTTTTAGCTCATATAAATTCTCTATCCAAAATATCTTTGAATTTAAAAGATATTTTTGATGAAGGCTCCAGCATAAAGAAAATATTTGTTGCAAGCATTCTCATTTAGAGCGTGAAAAACCTATTTTTCTTTACATTGATAAGAATATTTATTATTTAAATACTTGCATTATAGTTCTATAATATATGGTATATATTTATTAGTATTTTCTCTATATGTAGACACAATTATCTACCCATTCCTTTGTGTACCATGAGCCCTTTAGTATTCCCATTTATGTTCGGTGAGCTCTTTATTTAGCGATAGGGAGTCTGTCTATTTCCAGCAGCTTTTTGTTTCTTCTGTCTGGTACAATATGGTAGCATTATTATTCTCATGGGACAGCATGATTATTTCAATAGCATGCGATAAATATGATTATTTCGATAGCATGCGGTCGGTTCATGCAACATATTTTATATTGTTGCCACTGCATATTACACCCAGAAAGATCATCTATCCACTTGTATCAATATGTCATGTATCTCCTGTAATTGTGTTGATGGAAAAATATTTTACTTTTGTATCAATATGTCATGTAAATGCTGTAATTGTGTTGATGGAAAAATATTTTAGTTGTCAACACTTAAAGTATGGAAAAGGAGACCATTTGGAATCAATATCTAGCCTATGTTCTTTTCATAAAATTGTAAAAAAAAACAACCACAAAGTCTCTAATTAACCCACATGTTTCACATATCCCATGGGCTTCTCCATTTAACTTTCCCAAGAAGGACTACGATTGCTACTTTATTTTATTTAAGGTTGTTTTTATGAGAGTAGGTTAGCCATACCATCTATCAATGTAAATTGTAAAAACTGAAGCAAGTGGTGAAATGGAGGAAGAACGATCTTGTATTAAATCGTAGTGGTTAGATATAACTTGGGTTTTAATTGATCATTTATTGGATTCCCTTGAATAATAATAGATATTTCAATAAAATGATAGGTTACTTTTGTTAAATATTTTTATTTTTTCAATTTTTAAAATTATTTATATGTCATAATTCTATTTAAAACATATAAAATAATTTACATTTTAGATTTTAATTAAGGAAATATTTTAGATTTTAATTAAGGAAATAACAGATAAATTATAACATATTTCAATCGATGAAATAAAAATTATTTTTTTATAATTAAAAAATATTATTTTTAAAATTTTAAAGTTCAAATTTAAATATTTTTATTTTTTCAATTTTTAAAATTATTTTTACATGTTATAATTCATTTTACAACATATTAAATTATTTATATTTTATATTTTAATTAAGGAAATAACTCATAAATTATAATAATGAAGGATAGAATTCAAGAAATGGAAAAACATAAACAATCAACCCAAGAAGGAGGGATTGAAGAAAACCTCAACTTGAGAGATATGATTAAAAAACTAGAAGAAAAACTAACCAGCAATTTGACCCTCAGTAATATGGAAAACAAATTGGATATGAAACCCATCAAAGAGGAAATGAATAAGCTAATTGAACTAGACCATGAGCGTAACAAAAGAACCTTGAACCTCATAATCTTTTGTATAAAAGAACACCAAGAGGAGGATACACTAGCAATAGTAAAAGAATAATTAAAAATTAAATCACAAATTGATACAACTTACCTCATAGAAGCAAAGATGATAGGAAATATAATTGATCACAAAGATAGGTTGATGTGTGTCAAAGTAAGTTGTAATGACCATAAATATAGCATACTTAGTAAATCTACGAGCTTAAAGGGGTCACAAATATTTATAAATGAAGACCGCATTCCCAAAGACCAGGTTGAATTAAGGAAGGAAGCTCAAAAGGTAAAAAAAGAGAGGAAAGAAGGAAAATGGGCAATAATTACAAATCAAAAAGCTATTGTTAGTGATAGAGACTAAAAGGATAATAATAAATAGGAATTTGGGACACTCAGGATCCTCTTTTGGAATTGTCATGGGTTTCCATGTCGCAAAGGTCCTATGATAAGTTGGATCCCAAGTGATATCGATATTATTTGTCTAGCTGAAACTTGGGAGCATGAGGAGTCTAAGGTCCCTAACATGGAATGATTTGTCTTGTGGTCAACATGGAACAAAAAATCCCATCGTAGAAGGATAGGAGGCATAGCTTGTTATATTAGAAAGAAAATTTCTCCCCACATTCAACTTCCTAAGATTGACCCTCTTGATCATAACATTTGGATAGAAATTTCAGACACCAATTCTAAGAAGATGTATATAGCAATTTGTTATTTTGCACCTATTAATTCTACTTTTAGAAGAAAAATAATTTAGATAAAAATTGTCCCTATAATAATTTAGAACAAGATATTTATAAATTGAAAAATGAAGGTAATATCCTAAACAAACTATTCTTTTAATTAATGCATCCAACCATAATCCTTTATGTCTAGATGAGGACCTTGTTTTATCTAATAGCTACAAAACAAGCTCTGAAGACCTAATTCAGAACTTGTTTGGTACTGAGTTGGTCAAGCTATGCAGCTTTCAAGACCTAATAATTTGCAATGGAGTAATGAAGTGGCCAAACTCCAACCAGATGACCTATACTCATGGTTTAGGTAGTAGTTTTGTAGATTATGTGATATACGATATCCACCTTTCCAACCAAATAACAACTTTTGACCTTTTAAATGGCCATGAGCCTGACTCTCATCATAAACCTTTAACTTTACTTTGACAAAAGTAAAGTTGACATTTTATTAAAGGATTTAAATAGTAAATTAAACCTCCTAACTTATAAGGACAACATTGAAGAACTCTATCATAATTTTACAAATACCCTTTCCACTTCTATTAACAAGTTCTCTTTCGAGGTGTCCTATAGAAAGAATAATAGAACGACCAACCCTTGGTATGATAAAGAATGAAAAAATTCTAGAAAAGACATTAGGTATGCTTCTAATGAGCCCTTAAAACTCAATAAGATCAATATGTACAAATCCATAATTAAAAGGAAATAAAGATACTATATCAATAAAAAGCAAGAGCAACTTTCACAACTATACAAGTTGGATCCTAAGAAGTTCTCGAGCCAAATTCTAAAATGCAATACTAAAGAAAATAATAGGATTCCCTTAAGGGAATGGAATTCCTATCTTAAAAGTCTTTATGAGTTCCATAATGCCATAGACACCATTCTTATTGTCCCTACAAAGGAAGAAGTTTTTTCTTTAGATAACATAGAGTTCGGGGTTAAGCGACTCGCAAATGGGAAAGATAAGGACATTGAAGGCTACCAAGATGGAATTTTAAAAATCGGAGAGCCAATACTTATCCATCGCATACACAAGCTCTTCAATTTAGTAGTCAACGAGGGCTTCCCTAAACCTTGGACGCAAAGCCTCATTGTTCCTATTTTTAAAAATGGGGATAGAAACATTCCCTCTAATTATAGGACCATTATGATTAGCTCGATTTTAACCAAGCTTTATGGAATTATTTTGGAAAAGAATATTAGCCTTTGGCTAGAAATTCATGGTAAAAGAGATAAAGGCCAGGCCAGGTTTAGGAGATATCATTCAACTATGGAACATCTTGTTACCTTTAGGATCATTGCAGAGGAGTTCCACAATACCAAAACCAATCTTTTTTTTTGTTTTGTTGACTTTAGAAAAGCTTTTGACATGGTTCATAGGAAAAACCTTTCGAGTAGGTTGGAAGAGATAAAAATGCCTCTTGAGTTGAGGGCTCCTACAATAAGGATGTATGACAATGTTATTGCTAAGTTTAAAAACACTGAGGGCTAGTCAAAAGAGATTAACTATAATATCATAATCAAGCAAGTTTGTCCCTTGTCCCTTAGGCTTTTTGGCATATACATTGACAAGTTAGAAGAAAGATTGGAAAAATAGGTTGTGTCAGCCTACTCTCATTGTATAGTCATCAATCTTTTTCTTTATGCCAATGATATCGTTCTTATGGAAAGGAGTCCCCATGATCTTGAAAACCAACTAAGAATCCTCAAGGATTTCTGCTCCAATATGGGTATGATTGTTAATGCTCATAAGACTAAGGTCATGATTATTAATTCCAATAATATCTCTTATGATACCTTTGTATATGACAACAACAACTTGGAGGAAGTGAGTTATTACAAATATCTTGGAATTGATATTCACCACAAGATCAATTGGAATTATAGCATTGAGAAAATGATTATTAGTGGATGGAAATATTATTATGGGCATGAAAACAATTGTAAATCAACTGAACTTTGGAGTTGGGAGAAGAAGAAACTCCTCTTTCAGACTCTTGTTACACCTGTTATTCTTTATGGATGTGAAGTCTGGGGTTGTAGTATCTCTCGTGAATCCTGCAGAAAGATAGAGAAAATACAAGAGAATTGTATCAGAGCCATGCACTCATTTTCAACCCAGGTATGATATCAGACTCTCTTAGATCTGTTATAGCTATTCGCTTTGTGTTTTTTCTGTGTGATACTTCTTTTTTTGTAAAGCCTTTGTGCGATCCATAAGGAATCCAGTGCCGTATCAAGTGTCTCGGGCTGTTTAAAGGCACAGTTCCACTCTTGCGACACATTTGAGTGTCGTATCAAGAATCTTGGGCTATTTAAAGGCACAGTTCCACTCTTGCGACACATCTGAGGCCGTATCAGTAGTCTCGAGCTGTTTAAAGACACAGTTTACAGTACTGCGACCTCCTGAAAGATTTACTAGTTTCTTCCTGAGCAGTCAGCCAGGAGCCTGTATAATCTTCTTTCGGGAAGACATAAGACTAAACGCCCTTCTTTTCTGTGCAGAAATAGTATTATATACTATTATGGATTCCTTTGCAAATGTCCGATCTGTATATAATACTGTAGATTCTTCTGCATCTAATTCAGACAATTCTTTATGTTTTATGATTCATTACATGCCTTCGATAGAATCATTGGATCCTAGAATCAAAGACATTTACAAAGGCATGAGACCACCTGGTACTCCTAAGTATGGGTTAGGATATACTGAACAATGTGACACAGTTATCCTAGACTGTAGATTTACAAATCCTTTACCCAATGATATACAAACACCATCTGTAAATGAAATTCATAAATTTCATACAGTCATGAAAGGATGCCAGAAAGTATCTATTACTGAGGAATGGATTAAAAGAATGTTGAACTCGGATTTGTTTAAAAATCCTGAGACAAAAGAATTTGATACAGTCACTCCAGATTCCTAAAAATTAAGACTGTCAAAAGAATGGAAAGATTTCATGTCTGAAGAAGATAACTGGAATTCCTTCTTTGAATGGAGGAAATTAAAACAAAACCCAATAGTCCAAATGATAGGAGAAAGCTCTGAATCTACTTCTCCAAAGCATAAGTGGAAAAGCCTTGATTGCAGCATTGTTGAATCAAATTCCACTTTTCCCCCTTTCAAAGGAATTGTACTAGAAGACAATTCTAAACAAGTTAGAGCAATTCCTCTATTACTCTCAGAAGAAGCTATTAAATTGTCAGGAATTGACAAGAGAGTTCAATCAGTTTTAGAGCAGTTAAATTGGACTAATACTTTTTTAAGAGGAATGGCCACACATACTTTCATAAAAAATGACTATGCAAGAAAAGACCAAATCATGGATCTCCAAGTATCTACTAATACCATTGTTAGATCTGTGGACCAAATACAAGAAAAGGTCATTGATGTGACAGATAAAATGGATTCTGCTTTATTAGAAATTGAGTATAAGGCCAAAGAGTCTAGCTAAAACCATGAAGAAATCATGGAAGGATTGGGAACAGCCTTCTCTCATATGGGAAGAACCTTAACAAAAATCAAGGGGAAAGCCAGTCAACCTGACAAACCCATTCCTACCTCATTTATCCTTCCAAGTCCTCACATTTCTATTCTATCTCCTATACATAAACCCTCTGAGATAGAAATTATAAAAAGATTTCCATTGCATTTTCCACCCGAAGAAGAAACACCTGAATCTTCTTCAAAATCTCCAAAAGATCATCATTCTCTGGTCACCATCAAAATTCCTACCTATGAAAATCTTCCACATCATTCTTCCAGACCATCTGCTCCTGATCTAGTTGGAAAAGGTAGACTTCCAGAAACTCAAACATTTGCTAATGATTGGTTTCAAGAATGGAACATTGACAATTTGTCCATTGCACAAATCAGACAAATGATTGATAGGATGTATGTTTCATACAAAATAATGTGTATGAAGGGAAAAACAGAAATTGAAGCATGCAAAACTATCATTCAATGTTTTACTGGTACTCTCAGTAAATGGTGGGAAGTCGTTTCATCCCCTTTGATGATTTCAAAAATGGAAGCTGAAATTTTAAAAGACAAAGAAGGAGATGTTGTGTATCATACAAATGGGACCCCAGTAAATAATATGATTGGTGCTCTCACTACTTTAATACTTGAGCATTGGTGCGGAACAGAGAATGAAATTGCTGATAAACATGAAATTGTTCTCATGAATATGAAATGTAGAAAGATGTCTGAATATAAACAATTTCATAAAGAATGGACACAGAGAATCTTTGAAGTCAAAGAAAGTAAAAACTTGTTATGTAAACAAGTTTATCTGGCAACTCTTCCAAGTAAGTTTGTAGAATATCTAAAGATGGAGGAAGTTTTCAAACTTCCTATGAATTGTATACTTTGGGAGAAATATATTCCTTAATAACCAAAACATTGGTAAGACTATGTACCAGCATGAAAATACAAAATTCTATGTCAAAGTCTTCTTATCTCCCTGATCAAAAATCAATCTGTGAACAATATGAATTATATCTCTCAAATCCAACAAGAAAGAGAAGAAAAAAGCCTAAAGACTTCAGGGGAGAAAAAGGGAGAAAATATAAAGCTAGGTACAAGTATGCCCCTAAAAGCCATTATTATGAGCCAAAAGATATTAGGCTCAAATCTCACAATCATGAGGCAAAACAAAGAGTAACTTGCTGGATCTGTGGAAAACAGGGCCATTATGCCCATGACTGCCCAGAAAATGAAGCCTCCAGAAAAACAAAAGGCAAGTTCTCAGAACAAAAAACAAAAGAGGCTCAGGAAAGGAGGCAGTTGATTCTAAAACTTCACTGCAATAGGTATGGGGCAAATAATCATGATACAAATTCATGCCCCCATAATCCTTTTAAAATAAAGAAATAAGTTCATCTTCTTCAAAAGGGATGTTGTTCTTCTCATAGTACATCAGAATTTGAATATTCCTGAGAAAACAAAATTCTGATAAACCAACATTGTAGTTGCAGCAATCCAAATTTTTGTACTTGTGAAAGTAGCAGTGACAGTTCTGATTCTGATTCAGAACTTGAAGTTCAAGAAAAATTGAAAGTCTGTATGTTTCAGAACACAAGAGATCAAGAGGCACAAATGCTTGCCCAATTAAAAAGCCTTCCAGAAGGTGACATGAAAAATTCCCTTCTTGAAACTTTTATTAAGACTGTCAAGGCAGAACAAAAAGGTAAACATTCTGAAATACCAAGAAGATAGCCTTTGTTTTTATATGCTTCCTTTGACAAGAACACAAAGACATATATTAAGTTTAACAAAGAACCCAAACCGCACAATATCTCTATTACAGAACTAGCCAAAGAAGTTATACTTCTTAGAAAGGAAGTCTTTGAATTAAAAGAAACAGTCAACAAACTAGAGGCTGAATGCAGTTATAAGGTTGATTCATGGGCCATACAAGAAATCAAGAAGATTAAAGAAAGATTGGATTCTATTCCTCCACCATTGGAAGATGCCCCTTTTGACACTGTTCTTTTAGAACAGACTTCAGCAGAGATGCAGGGAATGACAGGTATGAAGATTTTGCCTGTCAAATATCAGAAGTATTATATAAATATCTAGTTAGAAATTAATCAAGAAGTTTTTTCATTAACTGCACTTATAGATACTGGAACAGATTTAAACCTGCTGCATAAAGGTCTTATCCCTGCAAAATATTGGCTTCCTAGGTTTGGATCAGCTACAGGACTAGGAAATGCAAATACTTCTTTTCAATTTGAAGTTCCTAAAGGCATCCTACTTCTTGAAGACTATGCTTTAGGAATGAAGTTCCAAATTTCTGATTTACCAGTTGATTGTATTCTCAACACACCTTTTCTATCAGCAGTAGGACCCCATGGTTCTTGTATATGTCCAGATGGCAAGAATGGATTCTTTATCACCATGCCCAGTATAAGTGGGAATCCTTCTAAAATGATCGAATTGCCATTTATTTCTGAACATCATATGCAGCTTGCTTATTGTAAGAAAAGTTTGATAATAGTAGAAGATTTTTATGATCAGAGAAATGTTCCAATCATCCATTATCTGGATGATAATACTTCCTGGGATATATTTGAAAGAAACTAGATACCAGAATGGAAATTCAAGGCTTCAGATCAAGTTGAGTTGGGATTGCATGGCTTCTCAAGAAATACAAGTATAAATGTACTTCCTCCGCAACATGTACTTGGAAGAATGCATCAGTCTACAACCTTTGCATCCAAGGCAAACCTAATTGAAATGGGTGATTTAACGAGACTTAGAAATGCAAATAGACAATGGTTTGATCATCAAACTTAGAGGTCGGAAGAAACTCCTGCATGGCATTTCTTCCAGATTAATCGGATGAGAACTATTCAAGATTGGCCAAACAAAAATCCAGAAAAAAAAAATTATTTGATATAACTTATCATGAGTACAAATTAATGTGGTTTAATATTTGTCTTTGGACATACATATATAAATACTATTACTATATGATGAAGTTTGGAGTTAATTTTGTTGATGAACCTAAACCAGAATGGATTATGGAATGGTGGAATAAATTTGGGATAAATCCAGTAAATATTCATCCCCGAGTATATGATAATGCAAAAATGTTCCTTTTTCCAAATAGGAGATTGGATACCCTAAAGGATCTATTCTCAGAAGAAGAATACAAAATGTTGTTTGTAATGGAAAGACATCCTTGAGTAATTCGTACAAAGTTCATTCTTCATCAAGAAGAAGAAAGAAATGAAGATCCAAAATTATACAGGGAAATCTACACTCAACATTGGGACCCATACAATTTCTGACATTTCCATGATCATCCATTAGAACAAAGGTTTTGTGGGTTTGCACCTTAAAATTCCACTGTGTAATAATTCATGTCTAAATGGCCGACAGTGGTGCCATTCGGGTTTCGTGGGTTGCCGTCATTAAACTCCACTTTGTTCATAGTGTTGTCATTTCAATAATGAGAATCTTGGAAACTTAGAGCACTTCTCCGACTTTTGGTGCAGATTGACCCACATTTCCAAGATGCTCTACTGTTGTCCTCTTTTATGTCATATATGTTTGTACTCTGGTCTGGGAATCTTGCATGACAACCCCGTCAGGTCTACTATTTATCATGTGACATGGTACTCTAGCCAAGGAATCTTGCACGACTCCCTCGCTAGATCTACTGTTTAAATCTGCTTTCGGTGGATTTATTATTAAAATAATGATTTGGTCAGAGATTCCTGCATGAATACATCTGCCGAATCCTAAAAGTAAGATTGACTGGAAGACATGTAGAACCACTTGTCTATTCGGGTCTTAGCTTCATGATGACTCTTGCCTCCCGGATTTGTATAAAGGAAGGGTGAGAGCTCATTCATATTCATTCCCAATTTTATGAGTTGTGTGATAGTCAGTCTAGGTTTCTAAGCTTCCCTTCTGTCTGAAGCTTCGAGTCTTTCTATAATTCTGTAATTCTGTAAGTCTGTGAGTCGAGTTAAGAGCATCCTGCTCTAAGTCTGTTATCAGTGCCTCTGGCACATATTGTAATACCCGAAATATTTTATCCTCTGATAATATGAAGACTTCTTCTTGTTATTCATCTCTGATGCTTGTCTATTGTCTCTCTATTATGTGCACATTGTGACTTCATTTATTTGCCTATATTTGCATCCGTTGTTCCCTGGTACTGCTAAGGCATAGTTCGCTCACCCAGCTAGTAAGGTTGTTGGTAGTCTGCTGTAAGGCATCGGTGGATCAGTCGTAGTAAGTCCCGCTAGGCAGGAGGCCGCTAAGGGAAATTGTAGCTATGAAAGTTCACCGAAAACCAGTTATAGGCTTCAAATAGAGCTGCAAAAGCATTGATGGACTTCGGGCGGTGTGGTTCAAAATGCTAAGCAGAGTAAAGAGGTTAACCCGATGACATTGGTTCTGACGGAAGTAGCAGAAACCAAAAGACCAATTGGTGAAGGGAGATTGCGCATGAGACAAGCCGACAATATTTCAAGCTTCATTCTCTGACAGAGGAGGCCTCTGAGTTTACAAATGGAATTCCACGTTTCCCCCTTTCAAAGGAATTGTACTAGAAGACAATTCTAAACAAGTTAGAGCAATTCCTCTATTACTCTCAGAAGAAGCTATTAAATTGTCAGGAATTGACAAGAGAGTTCAATCAGTTTCAGAGCAGTTAAATTGGACTAATACTGCTTTAAGAGGAATGGCCACACATACTTTCATAACAAATGACTATGCAAGAAAAGACCAAATCATGGATCTCCAAGTATCTACTAATACCATTGTTAGATCTGTGGACCAAATCCAAGAAAAGGTCATTGATGTGAAAGATAAAATGGATTCTGCTTTATTAGAAATTGAGTATAAGGCCAAAGAGTCTAGCAGAAACCATGAAGAAATCATGGAAGGATTGGGAACAGCCTTCTCTCATATGGTAAGAACCTTAACAGAAATCAAGGGGAAAGCCAGTCAACCTGACAAACCCATTCCTACCTCATTTATCCTTTCGAGTCTTCACATTTCTATTCTATCTTCTGTACATAAACTCTCTGAGATAGAAATTGTAAAAAGATTTCCATTGCATTTTCCACTCGAAGAAGAAACACCTAAATCTTCTTCAAAATATCCAAAAGATCATCATTCTCTGGTCACCATCAAAAATCCTGCCTATAAAAATCTTCCACATCATTCTTCCAGACCATCTTCTCCTGATCTAGTTGGAAAAGGTAGACTTCCAGAAACTCAAACATTTGCTGATGATTGGTTTCAATAATGGAACATTGAAAATTTTTCCATTGCACAAATTAGACAAGTGATTGATAGGATGTATGTTTCATACAAAATAATGTGTATGAAGGGAAAAACAGAAGTTGAAGCATGCAAAACTATCATTCAATGTTTTACTGGTACTCTCAGTAAATGGTGGGAAGTCATTTCATCCCCTTTGATGATTTCAAAAATGGAAGCAGAAATTTTAAAAGACGAAGAAGGAGATGTTGTGTATCATACAAATGGGACCCCAGTAAATAATATGATTGGTGCTCTCATTACTTTAATACTTGAGCATTGGTGCGGAAAAGAGAATGAAATTGCTGATAAACATGAAATTGTTCTCATGAATATGAAATGTAGAAAGATGTCTGAATATGAACAATTTCATAAAGAATGGACACGGAGAATCTTTGAAGTCAAAGAAAGTAAAAACTTGTTATGGAAACAATTTTATCTGGCAGCTCTTCCAAGTAAGTTTGTATAATATCTAAATATGGAGGAAGTTTTCAAACTTCCTTATGAATTGTATACTTGGGGAGAAATATATTCCTTAATAACCAAAACATTGGTAGGACTATGTACCAGCATGAAAATAAAAAATTATGTGTCAAAGTCTTCTTATCTCCCTGATCAAAAATCAATCTGTGAACAATATGGATTATATCTCTCCAATCCAACAAGAAAGAGAAGAAAAAATCCTAAACACTTCAGGGGAGAAAAAGGGAGAAAATATAAAGCTAGGTACAAGTATGCCCCTAAAAGCCATTATTATGAGCCAAAATATATTAGGCTCAAATCTCACACTCATGAGGCAAAACAAAGAGTAACTTGCTGGATCTGTGGAAAACAGGGCCATTATGCCCATGACTACCCATAAAATGAAGCCTCCAGAAAAACAAAAGGCAAGTTCTCAGAACAAAAAGAAAAAGAGGCTCAGGAAAGGAGGCAATTGATTCTAAAACTTCGCTGCAACAGGTGTGGGGCAAATAATTATGATACAAATTCATGCCCCCATAATCCTTTTAAAATAAAAGAAGAAGTTCATCTTCTTCAAAAGGGATGTTGTTCTTCTAATAGTACATCAGAATTTGAATATTCCTCAGAAAACGAAATTCTGATAAACCAACATTGTAGTTGCAGCAATCCAAATTTTTGTACTTGTGAAAGTAGCAGTGACAATTCTGATTCTGATTCAGAACCTGAAGTTCAAGAAAAATTGAAAGTCTGTATGTTTCAGAACATGGGAGATCAAGAGGCACAAATTCTTGCCCAAATAAAAAGCCTTCCAAAAGGTGACATGAAAAATTCCCTTCTTGAAACTTTTATTAAGACTGTCAAGGCAGAAAAAAAAGGTAAACATTCTAGAATACTAAGAAGACAACCTTTGTTTTTAGATGCTTCCTTTGACAAGAACACAAAGACATATATTAAGTTTAACAGAGAACTAAAACTACACAATATCTCTGTTACAGAACCAGCCAAAGAAGTTATACTTCTTAGAAAGGAAGTCTCTGAGTTAAAAGAAACAATCAATAGACTAGAGGCTGAATGTAGTTATAAGGTTGATTCATGGGCCAGACAAGAAATCAAGCAGATTAAAGAAAGATTGGATTATATTCCTCCACCATTGGAAGATGCCCCTTTTGAGACTGTTCTTTTAGAACAGACTTCAGCAGAGATGCAGGGAATGACAAGTATGAAGATTCTACCTATCAAATATCAGAAGTATTATATAAAGATCCAGTTAGAAATTAATCAAGAAGTTTTTTCATTAACTACACTTATAGATACTGGATCAGATTTAAACCTGTTGCATAAAGGTCTTATCCCTGCAAAATATTGGCTTCCTAGTTTTGGATCAGCTACAGGACTAGGAAATGCATATACTTCTTTCCAATTTGAAGTTCCTAAAGGCATCCTACTTCTTGAAGACTACGCTTTAGGAATGAAGTTCCAAATTTCTGATTTATCAGTTGATCGTATTCTCGCCACACCTTTTCTATCAGCAGTAGGACCTCTTGGTTCTTGTATATGTCTAGATGGCAAGAATGGATTCTTTATCACCATGCCCAGTATAAGCGGGAATCCTTCTAAAAGGATCGAATTGCCATTTATTTCTGAACATCATATGCAGCTTGCTTATTGTAAGAAAAGTTTGATAATAGTAGAAGTTTTTGATGATCAGAGAAATTTTCCAGTCACTCATTATCTGGATGATAATACTCCCTGGGATATATTTGAAAGAAACTGGATACCAGAATGGCAATTCAGGGCTTCAGATCAAGTTGAGTTGGGATTGCCTGGCTTCTCAAGAAATACAAGTATAAATGTACTTCCTCCACAACATGTACTTGGAAGAATGCATCAGTCTACAACCTCTGCATCCAGGGAAAAGCTAATTGAAATGGGTGATTTAACCAGACTTATAACTACAAATAGACAATGGTTTGATCATCAAACTCAGAGGTCGGAAGAAACTCTTGCATGGCATTTCTTCCAGATTAATCGGATGAGAACTATTCAAGATTGGCCAAACAGAAATCCAGAAAAAAAAAATTATTTGATATAACTTATCATTAGTACAAATTAATGTGGTTTAATATTTGTCTTTGGACAGACAGATATAAATACTATTACTGTATGATCAAGTTTGGAGTTAATTTTGTTGATGAACCTGAACCAGAATGGATTATGGAATGGTGGAATAAATTTGGGATAAATCCAGTAAATATTCATCCCCGAGTATCTGATAATGCAAAAATGGGCATCTTGGAAATGTGGGTCAATCTACACCAAAAGTCGGAGAAGTGCTCCGAGTTTCCAAGATTCTCATTATTGAAATGACAACACTATGTACAAAGTGGAGTTTAATGACGGCAACCCACGGAACCCGAATGGCACCATTGTCGGCCATTTAGACATGAATTATTACACTGTGGAGTTTTAAGGTACAAACCCACGGAAACCAGAGATTAGAGTATTTTCAATCATTTTCAATGAAGCTAGAAAATTTTTCCGGATAATGTAGAGTGTCCCACATATTTGTATAAATTCTTCGGACTATAAATGGTACTCCATTGATGATCTGAAGAATAATC
>JASDQU010370816.1:16679-27650 GCA_032191745.1 Picea mariana
TAATTTTTAAATAAGAGATAAATAGTTATTCTTTAAGATGCGAAGTACTAAAATTAAGAAATAAAAACTACATTACGATATAAAGTAAAATAGAAAGTGACCAATGTAACTTAATCTATAAAAGCATAATTAATATTAAAAAGATTGTATGAATTTTGTAATAGATTTAATTAAATAAAATGTAACCAATTAAATTTACATAAAATAAATTACATTATTTACATTAATATTCTAGACTAATATTAAAAATATATATGAATAAATGTAACTAATTTAACTATAGTCTTTACAATATTTATATAAAGCATATTCAAATGATGATCTAGAAAATATAGTAATGTTAAAAGAAATTGGTAAGGGATGTTTTGGATATGTCTTTAGAATATTAACTAATATAGATTAATACTAACTTGTGATCTATCATGAATTAAGTGGGATCATTTTTTTTTAATTTAGAAAATTTTTCTCTCTCCAGTGTATGTTAGAGTTGGAGTTAAGATGGATTTAGTCTGGTTCTTGATATGTATGGGTTTGTGTGTGCACATGCCATATGCAACTCTATGTTGAGCATGAAAGGAATTAAAAATCTCTCTTATAGTAGGATGTATAAATCACTTAGTCACCAAATAATAATAATAATAACAATAATAATCTAATTTTAAGGTCAATGATAACATCAAATTCATGTATGGGACACAAGTTGATATAAAAATATGTTACTTAAGGTGGACATTGAAGGGTGCTCATGCAAAGTTGATGGTCGAAAATGTGGCAATGGGGTACATAGGAACATACACATGTTCCTAGCCCTATTAACTTGGTACTCTGTGAACCACCAGACACACTAGCTAACTTATATTTTTTAAGAATGCACACACCTAAGAAGGAGAGTTAAGGTTCTTTAGAACATGTCTGCATTCTTGAGAAAGAGTGTGCATATCATTTAGATTGTGTGCACATTCCTAACCAAGAATGTGTACATTTTCTAACATGTGTGCACATTTTTATTAGAATGTCTTGGGCCCCGAGACCCTACCTTGTGCTCAAAACGTCTAATGGTTCATATATACCTATTTAGATGTAAATAATTCCCTTGAGAGGTCATTTGTGGTCGTTCAAGGTGTTATTATTGGCCCATAAACCTAGAAGCTTCCTTTATGTCCTAAATCTTGGTTTGATTGTAACATACCCCAGCTTAACCAAAAAACATTACTTGCAGAAAAACACATAAATTAAAATTTTTCTTTTTCTAATTAATTTTTGTAGCTTACCAACTACGAATTGAACATAGGTTTAAATAAAGTATATACCCATCACTAAATGTGTCTTTAGAATTATAAAATAACATAATGTAGCCATAAAAACATATATAATAACACCTAAAACCTATTCTCATGTAAAGGGTAAAACACAACCATAAAACTCATAAGATAACTTAGAAAAATAGATAAACACTTATCTTTTAAATAGTTTGTGCAACCAGCTTCTTGGGAAGGATGTTTCACCCAACGATAGACCTGTTGTTCGAAATCTCAACACTGATTCACCCCCAATATGGGGCTAATAATCCACAAGAAAAGGGTTTCTCTCACATTCCACCCACAACTCTAAATCCACAACCCACCGGTATTCTTGTACAACTAACCCAATTTTCCTCCAACTCTCTTCTTCTTGACCTGCTCAACCCAAGGAATGTACCCCTTCAATGCTCTCATTCCCTCAGTGTCCCATTCATTTATCAACGTCTCTCTCACACAAGTAACCAGGAATCTCTCAACTCAGAACTCAAGGGAACTTGTTGCCATGAAAACTACCAGCAAAAACAACAACACTTGTTATCATAGTTCAAATTGCCCAGGAGTTCACTCTTCAGGCCTCACAACCTGACTCTTCAATTTTCAGCTCCATTATGCTCCTAAAACACTCTATCATGCTTCATAATTCATCTAGCCTTCATAGTCAAGCTCCAATGCTCTTTTTCCTTGCCCCCCTTATTGTTCATGCAAAACTAAATGTGAAAAACTCACTATTCTCCCCAATACAAATTTCCTCTATTTTCCCAAGATGGTTAACTTCTCACTCCGCCCAATGTGGATTGTACTACACCCCATGCTTTCAATAAATATGGATGTCACTTGTACACCCACCCCTAATAGGTAATTAATGATTTGTCTCTCATACACTCAAAAACAAAATAGAATTTATCCCCAATTGTAATAAAATTCATAAATACGGATTGAATTGATACACACAATTAATTTTCTCCTTGGATCCCACTTGGACACTCCTAAACATTTCCCTTTATTGTGGATAAATCAACTCTAACTCTATCCATATTCGGAGCAATTGACATCACATTATATTTATTAAAATTAGAAATATAATTCACATTTTACATCGCTTGTCGATAACTAGATTCAAATTTAAATTAGGCATAATTAAAATGAGGATTATAGTGGGGATGTTACATTCCCCCTCCCCTAAAATTGGGCTTCGTTCTTAGTGCAAACTATGTTGATATATAATATACAAATTTACATCAAAATATTTTAATAAATACAATTCTGCAATTTAACAACTCCAGTAGGAGTTCCAACCAAAATATCTTATTCGCTTCAACTCGTTGACTCAAGGAATGCACCATTCATTTATCAAGATTAATCCAAGGAATGTACCATTCGTTTATTACGACTAACCCAAGGAATGATCCATTCTTGTATCAACCCCCCAAAAAACAGGCTGGCTAGAACTATGAGATGTCGTTCTGGAGCTCTATATGCTCAAAATGGAGTCTTTCATTTTGTTTCCTTTAAAATTTTCAAAAAATTTGTAGGTACTCCTCCAACATAGTTTCTTCGTGCTCCGATGTTGCATATCAAGGTTGTAACGGGTCCATTAAACCGTTAACAACCCTATAGCACTCTGAATTCTCGATCTAGGATGTGCACGGGTTCCGCCTAACAATCCCCTTCATTTTCCACCTGGATCAAAGTCCAATTAATTATGTGGTTAGTATCAGGCACATATTTATTTAATAATGAAACATGAAAAACATTATTCACTATCATGGATGCGGGAAATGCTAGCATGTATGCAACTAGCCCTATCTTTTGTAATATTTTGAATGTCCCACATTATCCTGCTGCCAACTTTGGACAACAACCCAATCTTATCCAAATTCTCTTTTCTTTCAGTTTGAGAAAAACATCTTCTCTCACTTTAAAATCTCTAAATATTATGTTCTTATCTGCATAACTTTTCTGTCTATCCCAGACAACCTTTAAATTCTCTATGATCTTCACAAAACATAAAAGAACAATTAAAACAACATTTAAGCATATACGAGAGGAATGCCAAAAAACAAATATCAATTTCATATGACAATTAGTGAACTTGAAAAAGCTATATTAAATTTGCAACAAATGTCTTCACAACAAGTTGTATATATTATTATGTTCCTAAGCTTGAACAAAACTTCAAGTAGATATATATTTATTAATACTTCACCAAAGGATCAACAAGAATTTATTCTTTAAAAAAAACCAAAAACCAAAATATATGAAAAAAACTTCAAGTAGATGTATATTTATTAATACTTCATCCAAGGATCAACAAGAATTTATTAAAAAAAACCCAAAATATATGAAACAAAAGGCACAATATGTCCATCCATTATTGATCGGTACTTACAATGTCCTCAAGACATTGAACATATACTCTTAAAACAATTTTCATAAAAATGGCAAGAAACGAAGATATAGTGATGCGCCATATGTCATTAGATACATAAGGTACAATGAACATTGATACCCGACAATTTCTGTAGAGAACAATTGACACTATATGTTCCATATAGAGTTTGATAAAATCAAGTTTAAAATACAATATTCAACTTGAAGAATGCCTAAATGAATTAGGAAGAAACCATAAAAAAAACTGAACAAAATTTCATGTATAAAACAGGTGAAGCGTGGGGTAACCTTGATCATGCTTAGAACATTCTTGAAGCTAGAGACTTTGAAATATTTAATAGAGATGTGATCAAAAAGAACAAATCGATTACCAATGACAAATTGTCTAGTGATAACAAGAACTATGAATAATATGATATTGATGTAAAATACTTTTAACTATGAATAATAATGATAATGATGTAAAATACTTTTAAAACATGAAAAAAAAACATCACTTGAAAAACCTTACCATATTGTAAAGAAACCAATTATATTACAAAATTTAGCATTCTATAAACAATTGAACAAGTAACAAAACATTTTTTTTTTATAGGAGACATGGGCATTGTGGAGACATTTGTTGTGAAATCACTTTTGCAATCTCTTGTTTGCATGAACAATTATATAATGGAATATGATCCACTTTGGTCAATCCAATAGACAGATCCATGTGAATCCAAGGAAGGCGTATTTGTGAATTCCAAGGAAGTCGCATTCCTTCAACCAGCTAGAGTTTTAGAATGCATGCTCTCTTAGTTTATTGGATTAAAAGAACAATTAGGTATAAGTTTCAAGGAAGTGTTTAATCAGATCTAGCTAAACAAATGTTATAAGCTAGTTGTAGTTTGACTCATTCAATTCATTAGCATATATAAAAGATTTCCTCAATAAAGCGATGGTTATTTTACTCTTAGTTTTGTTGATCATATTCTTGTTTTCCTATTTCAGTTAATTTATTTAGTATTATTATTACACATCAAATGGTATCATAGGTTTGATCTAAGATGCTTCTTCTCCACTAAGTGTTTTAGATAAATATTTTTTTTTATGGATTGCTAGTTCTTTCCATCACCTAATATTTAGATCTAAAAGTGCGCTAGGGGTGGCTCCACCCTTCATCTCTCATGCAATGTTCTAGGGTTTTCTCGATACCTCCACTCCCTAATGCCTTATGGTGATTTCCAGCTTTATACGTGCACTCAAGGTTCATATCACCCTCCATCTCTCCATCTCTTCCTACAATACTTTGTTCTTTGGTTGTGGAAATATTCCACTCCCACTCCCACTTCTAACATTTTGTCACATATACATGCATGTTTAACATATTATTACATTCTATGAATTCTAGACATCACTAATTTTTTGGAATTTTTATTAAGAAACAAATAATAAACAATTATATTGTTTAATATCATGTATTATAGCTTTTGTATGTGAATTGTTATGAAAATACCATATCTAATTCATGCAAGATAAAAAGAATTTCGATCATTTGAATTTCAATAATCATAATATTAAAATTAAAGTCTAAGTTTTTGAAGTTTTTAAGATAAGAATTTAGTAAAAGTTATTAAGTGTTTATAGTAAATAGACTAATAAGTATTTCATTATATGAATTAAGTACTTCTAGTGTAAGTTTAAGTTTTTTACAATATTCAAGTGGTTTATATTTCATTTGTGAAATGAAATGATCTCAACACTAAGATGTATTATAACTAAATCTCAAATATCTATGAATCTTCTTGTTAAACATTAATGTTTTTTATTATAGATTTTGTCACAATGTATTGTGAGCCAAACTAGATTCTACAATTCCATAATGTAAGTGAAACTATATTCTACCATATCTTTTTGAGATAGACAATGTTTCTATTAGTAATGAAATTATTAATAAACAAACAAATTACTATTTTTATTAATAGCCTTTTTGTTACTTTTACAAAATTGGTTTTATTGAAACTACTCAACAAATTAAGAATTCTTAAAAGTGCTCAAAAAATTAAGAATATTGTTAAGAAATTAAAAATTCCTGAAAGTGCTCAACAAATTAAGGATATTGAATATTATTGGTACAAACACATACTACAAACTTCCAGCTTCACAGGTTATCAATCAAAGTACATTTTATGAATTCTATAAGATATTCCTTTGCTTTTACAGCAAATGCTTTGTCTTTGAACAATATAAAAATTAATGTACATATATTAGAATTATTATTATTATTTTTTATTAAAAAAATTAGAGATAAAGAGATTTTTTTATTTTTTTATTTTGTTAAAAAAAATTGTTAAATAATTTTGTTATTGATTATATTTATATTTAAAATAAACACAAAACATTAATCATAAATTCAATACTTTCTATGTTGTTATTATTTCTTCTATCAAACAATATACATGAATTCAATTTTCAAATTTGAAAATTCATAGTATATTTGTCTAAAATATTAAACAATATCTTCATTCCAATAATGTTAGTTAGATAAATAAAGCCTATCTAAATAGAAAAACAAAACCTATCTAAATTCAAGCATCTCTGAAACTGTAATATTTAATCTGATTTTCCCATCTTTATTAACATGACATATACATATTCATCAGATACATATCAAATCTAAATCTAAACTTACATATGTTTATACAAATGTCTATTTTCAATAGAACCATGTAAATTGTTAGATATATATAGGCACATGCACATGCACACTCACTAAAACTACTCATTTATACCAAGAACCTAAAGTATATTTTTTTTCTCTTAATACAAACATGCTATGAAGATGCAAACTAAAGTACGTTTCATTTCCCCTAATACAAACATGCTATGAAGATCCAAACTAACGCTCGCATCTTTCTAAATTTATTGGTTTGTTATTGTATTTCATTTAACGAAATATATGAAGATCCAAACGAACGCTCTCATCTTTCTAAATTTATTGGTTTGTTATTGTATTTCATTTAACGAAATATCGGATAATATGGGCTTTGTTCATCTAAAATCTTGGCACTCGATAAATAATATGTTGAGTAAAAATTCGAAGGAATCAAAGAACGGTAATAACTATTAGTTTCACTGGAATATAATTCAATTTAAAGAAAACAGAGTTAAAAAAAAAAACAAATGAATACAATGAACGTTACATTGATAATATAAGAATAAGTTTATCTCCATTGATAACGGATTAGATGACATCAGCTAAAAGATATCCCAATAATTGATAATCCAATTCAACGAAGCATAGTTTACCTCTTCCCTCGAAATCAGAACACAACTATAATAAATACAAATACAGACAATGATATAATAAAACTCATTTTTTACGATTTGATTTAAAATCTTGAAACCCAAAAACAATCATTTATTAAATTAGTCACGTATTCCCTATCGTGATGCTAATTATACTCCCAAAGAAACACATATTATCCATTCAACTCTTAGTATAAAATAATTTGTTGAGCAAAACTAGTTTTGATATCCTTATATATCTATTATAGATTTTGTTTCCTGAATTATATTTTGTAAAGTATTTAGTGAGTAATGTCGGGCTGTGGATACTTCTTGAAGTGATTTAATTAATAAAAAAATATGAATTATTTATATGTAATAATCAAGATTTATATTATAACATAAAAGAAATAAACAATATAGAGCATTTATCTTAAACAAATTCAATCACTAGCTTGCTATAAATCAAGGAAATTGCACTCAAACTTAGACGTTGTTGTTCCAAGTCTCAACAACAGGTCACCCCCAAAGTTATGGCTATGAATCCACAAAGATGAGTTCTAGAGCTACACTCAACTTCCCAAACTAGTCATAACTCAAGATCTCACAATTTCTTCAACAGACAACAATTCAAAGTACACTAGCTCTCTTCTCTCCATCCTCCACCACCCAAACACAATGAACCCCCTTCACTGCCACACAATCCCTCAAGCTCTCCACCTCTCTCCCTATGTTGAGACTCTCAAGGTTCAAAGTTGTGAACAAATTTTATCACATGTCAATGCATCTCACACATGCATGTACCAATTCATGGCTAGAATACTCTAGCAATCACTACAGCTAGACAACAATGGATTATTTTCCAACAATTCATTTTTCCTTCCCAAGTCAAGATCAAGAATAAATTAGCAATAAGGAATGAAGAAAAACAAGAAAAGTGAACCCCAAAACAACTAACAAGAGGTGTTTTTATTTTCTCAATTAAAACCAAGATGAGTAAAGAAAATATAATAAAAATATGTATCCTCTTTACCCCTCTCTCATGGAATCATGCCCCCCTGTAAATTTTGTCTTTATCTATATGGTATCCAACCATGTATTGTATTATTAATAATTATCAAATAAATGCATGTCTTAGGGACTTCAGCCTCTTTCAATTGTTTAGTCACTCTCTTCTTTCAACAAATAAAAAAAATACAATATTAATATGTGGACTCATTTTATTTGATTTTCAAATGACGTTCTTAAATAATTATTTGAGCTTTATCTATATTTATTCCATTAACATGTGTTTAATAATTTATCATCTTGTTTTATTTTTACTATCTTGACATAACATACACAGGTGCTTCTAAACATTTTTTTCTATGACATTTTTTTCTATGACATTTAGATGGATCAAGAACTTAAACCATGATCTCTGTTTTCCAAAAAAACATGTTATTGTAGATAAAATTCTGCCTTTGAACTAATCATTGTCATGTACATAGAGTGATACCATTATCATGATGACATAATACATAGACCCTACTAGCAATGAATAATCAAGTTTAGTGAAGAATATAATATTATTAAGAAACTATATAAAGAGGTTAATGAATATACATTATTTTTTAAATAATTAAAATGAAAAATACATAAACTTAGTAAAGTTCATTATTCATTACCAATCATTTAAAAAAAAAAAATATTATTAAAAACAAAAATTTGACAAACAAATTACCAAGCAACCTTTTCGAAAAAAAAAAAAAAACTTTTATTGCCTTTTTATAGTCCTTGATTATAAAACATTTGGATAATCTAAATGTATTTTATATATTAAATATTGAATAATATCATTCAATAAATTTTCTAATTGATTTTTTACAAAAAAAAATATTGAATTGATTTTGTATTCACAGCTAAGTTAAAGATAGTTAGACACCATGTTCCACATTTCATATATGTATGGCTAAAAGAGGAAAGATTTTTGAAGGAGGTGTTCTAATATTATATGGTCAAACATTTTTACACAATATATTGACATGCATGGAAAACAATCACAACATATTGATATGCATGGACAAATAACAATAACCATAAAAATTAGTGACAAACTCATATCTCAGTTTCTTCCACATTTCTCTCTAGTAGGAGTGGTTCATATAGTAGGTTTGAGATCATTAAAAAAATAGAATATGAAAAGGGATAGGATAGTCATTATATTGCATTGACTTCAATCTCTATAGTTGAAAAAAATGTCAGTGCTCATATAACAAAGTATTTGAAAAATAAAATATGAAAGGGGAGATGCTAATCATTGTATTGCATTAAATTTAACCTTTATAGTCTAAAAAATACCATTATTCTATAATGTAGATTCACTCCAGACACTAGAATCAAAGGAATATTGGAAGCAAATCAAGATCAATTGGTTTTTTTGTAGCAATTGTTTCATCATGTCGCCAAAAGAATCATATTGATGATATGTATGTCAAAGATGCTGAGACAACACATGACACTATCACAATAAACATTGCAACCGAACATTCCTTTTATTTCATTTTCCAAATTACAAGTTTGAATGTTTTGTTCATATTTCATATTTTCATGTTTGATTAATTACTAGAATGTATAGTTTTGCAATGTTTACTAGGTTCACTTGAATGATCATTACAAATAAACATTATATGAAATGCAACAACTTATAGCATTAGAAAAGAAACTATGCTCCTTTTCAAAAACATGGTTAGGAGCAGCACAAAGGGGTCTAGTAATATATGAACAAGTCTCTCTAGTTTCCTTGAACCACTAAATGATAACACTACAATCCTATTTACAAACTCTTGCAAAAAAATTGTTAATACAAGTGTGTATTCACATGCTTCATACTGAAATTCAATTAGTTTTACAACTAATTTATTTTGTTATTTTAGATTTCAATCATAGACTAACAAAGACTCTATGGCCCCCCAAAAATAACATTGTAGAAGAATCTCTTTTTCCTCCATTCAAACCATTTTGCAATGAATGTAAATTTTTTTTATAATAACAAAGCTTTTAATACATGTCCCATGTTCCCCGTCCCCTGAAAACATTATATTCATATGAACATAGTCTATAATGTACAATTCACAAAATATTTTAGAGACTATTTTTTTATTAAAAAGGTTCTAGATAAATAGAACTTTTACAATTACAATGGAAAACACTATTATATTGTCAAAATTTTTTGTCATGGCTTGATATGTCTATGTAAATTCAGCAACATCATAAAATATGAAAAAAAAAACTATCTTTGGATATGTTTTTTTTTTCTTTGACCTTTGCAGGGATTCTATTGCACCCGAAAACGTACTGAAAACAGACTATATTTGCAAAACCAAAAAACTCATAAAAAAAATTACAGAAAAATTACATGGTAGCAGTGTTAAATGTTTTGAAAATTTTTAACATAAGTTTATGATAAGAGAAATATCGAAATTTTTGTTCATGGTATCCATATGTATCAAGTTATTAGTGGGCTTTACCATGCACGTGGTTCTAATAAATACTCTGCATTTTCCATGTAAACAAAGAGGGAAAATCTTGTCGACTAGCTATAGCTATATGGCCCTGTTTTTACATCTCACATCCACAGCGATTCCATATTTTGTGTAGATCAAAACTAAAGTTAATATCTATTATAAATCATACGATTTTTTGGAGTGCGACAAGATTCTAATTGTCTATTTGCTTGTTATGATTCGAGTTTCAAATTGTTCACAATTTTCCCAACCAAAGGAAAAAGAATAAAGTATTGTGTTTGGCTTAGTGAAGCTGTTTTCCTTTTATTAACCAAAGAATTACGTATTTTTGAATTCCATAGCATGTTTAATGTGTTTCATTAAAGTACTTTTGGATCCCATGACATCTTTAATTTGTTTCAGTTATTAAATCATCTTAATAATGTGTTTCAATTGTCAACTATAACCTATAGAGAAACCGAATTTTTTGTTGTATTAAATCCTTTTATATAGTATTAGATTCATTG
>JASDQU010370816.1:37168-52297 GCA_032191745.1 Picea mariana
CCATAATAATATGAAACTAAATATCCCCAATAATATAGATATATAATAATATACCATATCAAATTCCTTAGTCAAATAATTGAGTTGAGGCCTCCATAGTAATATGAAACCAAATATCCACAATAATATAAAACCATTTGTATTAGTGGGAATCCACAATAGATATTTTTAGAGATAGGAAAACATTGGAGAAAGAACTCAAACTCTTATTTTTATTTTAGTGATACAAAGACATATTGACCTTCCATGGAAAACACTTGATATCCACAAAATTAAATAATTAAATGTAACAAGATCACCAATTTTCTTGTTTGTAACATATTACTTTGTATTGGTAATAATATCTAATATTACTTTTTGGAAAAATAACAATTATCACCTTTAAAATTAAAAATTAGATAATTGTTACTTAATCTATTTTTAAAAGGTACGTATAAGTAGTTTTGATGTTAATTTCATCTGTTATATTTATTTTTATTATGATATATTACAATCATCGGGAAGTAGATTCTATTTTTCATTTTCTATAAACTTTATAGCTTTGTTTTTTAAATTTGAAATTAAAAAATTTTAAAATAATATTTGTTAATTATAAAAAAATAATATATCTGTTATTTCATCATTTGAAATTTATTGATGATGATGCTGATTAATATCTAGTAAGACCGAATTGGTCTATCAGACCTTAAGAGGGTAAGCAATTACTTGTGATTCTTTAGAATTTTTTTTTTTATGCTAGAAAAGCATTAAGAGAAGCTTTCCAAGATCACCATACTTTTGTTGAGTTAAGATGTTAGGAAGGTTGGTAGTGTGATAAATATTTTCAAAATGAGATCTAATATGGGTATAGGCTGGACAATCTAAGAGGAAGTGCTTTTCATATTCAACCTTCTTAGTGTCACAAAGGTGACATACTCTTTCATCCTATGGCATTTTAGGAATTGACCAACGCCTAGTTTCACTATGGAGCTCGTGAGAATTCGTTGTTATCTTAGAAATGCTTATTTTTTCTTTACACTTGGAAAAATAGATAGATAATTTTGATCTTCTAGATTAGGGTTGATTACATCTTTATAATACCTTAATTTTCTTTTTTCCTCTAACTCTTTATCACACCACATTTTCTCTTTAAATTTTGATTTGACGTTTTTTTTAATAGTATATTTTTTCTGCAAAATGGTTTCTTCCATTATTCCCCAATAGTTTATCCAAGACCGGGCATCTTTATGCCATACTCGCGTGAGTCGATGATGGTTATGACTTCATTTTGAAGCAATTTGAGGTAGCCTCTTGTCTTCCATGTTGTTTAACTTGTTCTTATATATTAGGTATCTAGTCGTAGCCATATTCTCAATGGGGGAGTGACTTGTTTCTAAGAGGAGGATGGGATAGGGCGTATTTCCATTAGTCTGTTATCAGTGCCTCTGGCACATATTGTAATACCCGCAAGCTTTTATGCTCTGATAATATAAATACTTCCGCTTGTATTTAAATCTCTGATGCTTGTCTATTGTCTCTCTATTATGCGCACATTGTGACTTCATTTATTTTCCTGTATTTGCATCCGTTGTTCCTTGGTACTGCTAAGGCATAGTTCACTCAACCAGCTAGTAAGGTTGCTGGTAGTCTGGTGTAAGGCGTCGGTGGATCAGTGGTAGTAAGTCCCGCTAGGCAGGAGGCTGCTAAGGGCAGTTGTAGCTGTGAACGTTCATCGAGAACCAGTTATAGGCTTTAAATAGAGCTGCAAAAGCATCGATGGACTTCGGACAGTGTGGTTCAAAATGCTAAGCAGAGTAAAGCGGTTAACCAGACGACATTGGTTCTAACGGAAGTAGTAGAAACCAGAAGACCAGATGGTGAAGGGAGATTGCGCATGAGACCAGCCGACAATATTTCAAGCTTCATTCTCTGACATAGGAGGCCTCTGAGTTTACAAATGGTATCAGAGCCATGACCTTCTTTTCAACCCGGATATGATATCAGACTCTCTTAGATCTGATATAGCTATTCGCTCTGTGTTTTGTCTGTGTGATACTTCTTTTTGTGTAAAGCCTTTGTGTTATCCATGTGGAATCCAGTGTTGTATCAAGAGTCTTGGGCTGTTTAAAGACACAGTTCCACTCTTGCGACACATCTGAGTGTCGTATCCAGAGTCTCAGGCTGTTTAAAGGCACAGTTCCACTCTTGCAACACATATGAGGCCGTATCAGTAGTCTCGGGCTGTTTAAAGGCATAGTTTCCAGTACTGCGACTGCCTGAAAGATTTACTAGTTTCTGCCTGAGCAGTCGGCCAGGAGCCTGTCTAATCTTCTTTCAGGAAGACATAAGACTAAAAGCCATGTTTTTCTGTGCAGAAATAGTATTATCTACTAAAATGGATTCTAGGTCAGTATCCTTTAGAGATGTCAAAAATGCTGAAGAAACTAGTACCTCTGGATCTGACTCTGTAAATAATCTTCAGTCAATGTTTTATTTAAATAGAATTCAAAACATAAATCATGCTGATATAGAAGAAGTCGAAACAAATCTGCAAGCATCTTGGAAATTACCTGCAATATCCCCAAGTAAATTCTATCAAGACCTAAATATGTTCCATCTCAAAGCCATAACCAGAGTCTTTGTCAAAGAATCTATAAGTACTATACAACAGAATAGTGATGTTACTCAAACAATTTCTCTTATAAATCCAAAAGAAATTCAAAAGGAAGCCAAAAAACATGGCACAAACTTTCTGCCTTTTGGATGTATCAGAATTGGGATAAATGCATTAGTCCACAAAGGGATAGATGCCTATGTACTTTGCACAGTCAGGGATCTAACTCATAACAGGTTTACTGATTCTCTGATAGGAGGAATTTTTGCTCCTTTATCCAAGGGACCAGTCTATTTTGACTGTTATCCAAATTTCTCTGTATATACTTTTGATGAAAATCTTGCAGATATCGTTAAATTACAGATTCGAACAACTGGGTTCGATATGAGATCTACTCGAACAAATATAGCTGTTCAAGACAGGGGATGATTTAGGCATACAAATACTATGTTCCCAGCCATCCTACATACCCCTAGAAAAGAATCTCAGTCAAGCACTCTGGTCATAACCGACTCTTTAAATAAAAAAATGGAACATTTTACTATAAAATGGGAAAACCTTTCTTTTCCCACTGATTGGGTTATTGATATACCAAAGCCTCCTGTAAAAAAATCTATTACTTCTGCCCAAATCAAGGAGACATCAGATGCTGTGCCAGTTATTTCTTTTCCCCAAAGATCTCTTTCTAAATCTTCTTCTTGTAAAATTCCTTCCTCATCAACATCATTTTGCCTACATCTATTTTTACAAGCCTTAGCACGACAAATGGGCAAAAGTCCCTTTGCAGTAAAATGTTTTGCTTGTGGAGAAATAATTACTCTGTCTACTCTTACCATACTTGAAGAAAATGATAGAGTACATTTTGAGCATGTCAATCACAATCCCAGAACGAATATTCCTCCACCAAGTTCTACTGCTAAAGACCAATGTCCACATCCCCAATGTTCTGACATTCCCTTTCCTCATGATTCCCATGTATTGGTTATCCAAGATAATCTGGATGAAAAAATAAAATCCAGAAAAGAATCCTACATCCCTGAGGATACAAGAAGACCATCTGTTCCAGAAATAAAAAAGTTCTTGGCTCTTTTTAAAGGATGTCAAAAAGAATTCATAAAACCAGAAAGGATGAAAGAAATGCTGAATTGGGATCTGTACACTCATCCAGAAGCAAGAGAATTTGCCAAGGGAACTTCAAATGAAGAAAAGATTAAATTAGCTCAAGACTGGAAGAACTTTATGGAAAAAGAAAATATGTATATATCTTTCTATGAGTGGAGAAGAACAACCATTCTCAAAAAAGAGAATTCATGGAAATTAATTCCTCAGAAAGATAATTCCATCTGCTATCCAGTCAACACTCTTTCTATTTCTGATTTAGGAAGAGAAATCGGTAGGATCAAAAAATCCATGGCAAATACCCCAGAACAGAAACAAGGAGAAAAGGATGAAAGTCTTCAAGTCAAACATCAAAAATATCATGTCTTGATTGAACTAAAAATTCAAGACTTGCATTTTAAGTTGAAGACCTTAATTGATACTGGATCAGATTTGAATATGCTCAATAAGCATTTTATCCCTGTATCCTTATGGGAAAAAACTCAGGCTATGGTTGTGGGATTAGGAAACATCCCAAATGATATTTCATTCCAGGTCCCAGAAGCAGTTCTCTGTTTCCAAGATTTCTGTCTTCAAATGAAATTCCTCTTAGAAGATATTCCTATTGCCTCTATCCTTGGCACTCCCTTCCTTGCAGCAGTCTCTCCCCATGGCTCAACCATGGTGACTCCTGAAAATCCACGATACTTCATTACAATCCAGGGTAGTAAAATAATTAAACTTCCATTTGTATCTACCCCTAGGATTTCAGATGATGTTCAGCTAAATATCAGAAAGATTGAAAAAATAAAAGAGCTAAAGGCCTTCCAGACAGAAATCAGAATCCAAGATCAATTGAAAAGGGTAGACATCCAAGAAAAGATCTTCTTATTAAAGGAAGAATTTATTAATTCAGTCTATTCAGAAAATCCTACTGCATTCTGGAAACATAAAAAGCATGAGGTCTTCCTTCCTTACAGAGAAGATTATCAGGGTAAGCCTTGTAAAAGCAGAGCCATACCAATGAATGTTGAATACCAAAAGCTTTGTGCAGAAGAAATTGAGGGTTTACTCAAAAAGGAACTAATCAGAAAATCTACTAGTCCTTGGAACTGTTATGGGTTTTATGTAAATAAACATTCAGAACAAATCAGAGGAGTTCCCAGATTAGTAGTCAACTATAAACCCCTCAATAAAGTATTAGCAGATGATACTTATCCCATTCCAAATAAAAGCAGCCTTGTTACCAGAATTGCAGGTGCAAAGATTTTTTCAAAATTTGATTTGAAATCAGGATTCTGGCAAGTAGCCATTTATGAAAAGGACAAATTTAAAACTGCTTTTAATGTCCCTGCTGGGCATTATGAATGGAATGTGATGCCTTTTGGGCTAAAGAATGCCCCTGCAAAATTTCCAAGGGTTATGGATGATACATTAAAGCCATATTTTGATTGGCTCATTGTATATATTGATGACATTTTGGTTTTCTTTTCATCCATAGATCAACATTTTAAGCATTTGAAGAAGCTTTTGCAAGTCCTCAAGCAAGCTGGGCTAGTATTGTCCAAGAAAAAGATTGAACTTTTCCAGACTCAGATTAAATTTCTTGGTCATACTATTGAAAATGGACAAATCACTCTGCAAACTCATGCTATTGAATTTGCAGATAAATTTCCAGACAAGATTATTGATAAGACTCAGCTGCAAAGGTTCTTAGGGAGCTTAAATTATATAAGCCATTTTTATAAAAACTGTGCACAAGACATAAAACTGCTTAATGATAGATTGAAGAAAGAACCAAGTCCTTGGACAGAGGCACATACTCAATCTGTAAGAAATATCAAAGCCAGGGCAACGAATCTTCCCATATTACATATTTCTGATGATAATCTTCCAAAGTTAGTAGAAACTGATGCCAGTAATATTGGCTGGGGAGTAGTTTTGAAACAAGTTAGAGATAAAGGAAAGGAAGAAGTTATTCAATTTGTCTCTGGTTTATGGCAAGCAGCAGAGAAAAATTATTCCGCATTAGATAAAGAAATTAAAGCCGCTCTGAATGCCATACATAAATTTGAAATCTATTTGATTTATAAAAGATTTCTTCTTAGGATTGATGCTGCAGTAATGAATAAGGTTTTAAACAAGGAACTAAAGAATCCTGGAGATTCTAAATTTGCAAGATGGCAAGCCCTTTTCAGCAATTTAGATTTTTCAATAGAACATATTAAAGGGGCTAATAATTCCATTCCAGATTTCTTAAGTAGAGAACATCTACAGAATTCCTGCTTATTAATCTCTGTACAGCTTAGAAATGAAGAAGAGCAATTAATAAATATTCCTGATACCCTAAATTGGAGATCTTATACAGAAGAATGGATACCCCAGTGGGAATTAAGAAGTACAAAACTTCTATCTCAAGCAACATAGGTTTCATACTCCAGTCTGGTTCCTGAAGTTAGAAGAATAAGAATACCAAATATTTTGGCTCCCTTAATCACTCAAGGCCATGAGAAGGCATCCCGAGCTCAATATGCCTTAACAGAACTTTTTCATGATATAACATTAATTTGGGATATAAGAAATACCGAGGGAAATAATCAACAATACTTCTGCTTAAACAGACCCAGATTATTATCTCATTGGCCTGAGAGGAATCCTAATATCATCTTTNTTCCAGACAAGATTATTGATAAGACTCAGCTACAAAGGTTCTTAGGAAGTTTAAATTATATAAGCCATTTTTATAAAAAATGTGCACAAGATAGAAAACTTCTTAATGATCGATTGAAGAAAGAACCAAGTCCCTGGACGGAGGCACATACTCAAGCTATAAGAAATATCAAAGCCAGGGTAAAGAATCTTCCCATCTTACATATCTCCGACGATAATCTCCCAAAAATAGTAGAAACTGATGCTAGTAATATTGGTTGGGGAGCAGTTTTAAAACAAGTCAAAGATAAGGGAAAAGAAGAGGTTATTCAATTTGCCTCCGGTTTATGGCAAGCAGCAGAGAAAAAATATTCTGCATTAAATAAAGAAATTAAAGCTGCTCTGACTGCCATATATAAATTTGAGATTTATTTGATTTATAAAAGATTTCTTCTTAGGACTGATGTTGCAGCAATGAATAAGGTTTTAAACAAGGAAATAAAGAATCTTGGAGATTCCAAATTCGCAAGATGGCAAGCCCTTTTCAGCAATTTTGATTTTTCAATAGAACATATTAAAGGGGCTAATAATTCCATTCCAGATTTCTTAAGTAGAGAACATTTACAAAATTCCTGCTCATTAATCTTTGTACAGCTTAGAAATGAAGAAGAGTAGGTAATAAATATTCTTGATACTCTAAATTGGAGATCTTATATAGAAGAATGGATACCCCGGTCGGAATTAAGAAGTACAGAACTTCTATCTCAAGCAAAACAGGTTTCATACTCCAACCTGGTTCCTGAAGTCAGAGGAAGAAGAATACCAAATATTTTGGCTCCCTTAATCACTCAAAGCAATGAGAAGGCATCCCAAGCCCAATATGCCTTAACAGAACTTTTTCATGATATAACATTAATTTGGGAAATAAGAAATACTGGGGGAAATAATCAACAATATTTTTGTTTAAACAGACCTAGATTATTATCTCATTGGCCTGAAAGGAATCCTAATATCATCTTTCTAGAAACAAGCATAAATTACCATGAATACAGAAAGATGTGGTGGGAATTTGCTCAAAAGGAAGATATGCTAATTATGGTTAAATTTGGAAGCGTAAATTCTTCAACTGAAAGAAGACCCCCAATTTGGATTGTTGATTGGTGGAAAGACTTTGGTCTAAATAAAAGTGCAATAGACCCCTATATCTTGGGATACTATACTCCCCTTTCTGTTGTCCAGGATCTTTTTCTTCAAGGACCAAATTATGGAGAAATCTTATGGATGTTCATCTTCAACCATTTTCAGTGGGGAATCAAATCAAAGACTATTCTCCAGATCATCAATGGAGTACCTTTTATAGTCCGAAGAATTTATACAAAATTGTGGGATACTCTACATTATCCTGAAAGATTTTCTAGCTTCATTGAAAATGATTGAAATAATATTCTAAATCTTTGGTTTTCGTGGGTTTGTACCTTAAAACTCCACAGTGTAATAATTCATGTCTAAATGGCCGACAGTGGTGTCGTTCGGGTTCCGTGGGTTGCCGTCATTAAACTCCACTGTGTATAGTGTGGTCTTGTCAATAAAAGAGAATCTTGAAAACTCGGAGCACTTCTCCGACTTTTGGTGAGGTTTGACCCACATTTCCAAGATGCTCTACTGTTTATCATATGATTGTCGTCTTTTATGTCATATATGTTTGTACTCTGGTCGGGGAATCTTACATGACAACTCCATCAGGTCTACTATTTATCATGTGGCATGGTACTCTGGCCGAGGAATCTTGCACGACTCCCTCGTCAGATCTACTGTTTAAATCTGCTTTCGGTGGATTTATTATTAAAATAATGATTTGGTCAGAGATTCCTACGTGAATATATCTGCCGAATCCCAAAAGTAAGATTGAGTGGAAGACATGTAGGACCACTTGTCTATTCATGTCTTAGCTTCATGATGACTCTTCCCTCCCAGATTTGTATAAATGAAGGGTGAGAGCTCATTCATTCTCATTCCCAAATTTGTGAGTTGTGAGTTAGTCAGTCTTAGGTTCTAAGCTTCCCTTCTGTCTGAAGCTTCGTTTCTTTCTGTAAGTCTGTAAGTCTGTGAGTTGAGTGAAGAGCATCCTACTCTGAGTCTGTTATCAGTGCCTCTGGCACATATTGTAATACCCGCAAGAATTTATTATAATATAATTTATTGTTAAGTCGAAATTGAATATAAACGGGAGACACCAGTTCTGTGCAACAATGTCGAATATGATTTCTATGCAAACAGTGTCAAATACGATCATGTGCCTGAGATGACCCCATGCTTGAACTATCCAAGAATCCATCCAAGCATGACTCTTCTAGTGATGCATTCCAACTCTTAACTTATTGTATTATGTCTTTCACATGTGCTTTTGACTATCCTTCAAAGACACATGCCATTACATGCAATGAAGTGAATAAAGTTGAATGAAAGTTTTCAAAGTGATTTAATTTTATGAAACATACAAGTAAACCATGCAAAACATTAAAATACCATGAATTTAGACTACTAATTTAGAAGCAGAATGACCATAGAAATGAAATTATTGAATAGATATTGATGGGAGAGAGATGACTTAAATGACAGTCCTTGACCATACCAATTTATTTCCTAATAGTGATTTGCAATAGATGCAGTCGTTGCCTGTAGTATTGGAAAGTGATTTTATAAAATATATGGTCAACTCCGTGTTGTTCCTTAAATATTATCGATTCCTTTTTAGGGGACAATGACAACATAGGCTGCAATTCCTTTAAAAAAAAATGAACTATTGTGTATGGGACAATGAATTTTGATATTTTATATTGTTTAAGGACAACGATATCATTGATAGCTAATTAACAACATTCAAATTTTATTCACATCATTTACCCCAATCACAAAGATTTATTTGATTGATAAATCACAACAATTACAAATGTATTCGATATATTTGTTATGCGAATAATTTGTTGGTTTCAGTTTCATGGAAACATTTATATTTGATTTATAGTTTCAGTTTCATTGGCGTTATAACTAGTTATCGATGATTTAATTGAGTAAGGCATTTACCCCTTCGATTGGATTAACAACCACCTTTGCATTTAGATCAATGGGGTAAATATGTTTAATGCATTGATCGCATATAATGGTTTTTCCTTACGTTAATCTTAATTGTTGATTAAGTACTGGGATTCTCCGCGTATAGCATCCTTAAATGTTCTCCCAACAAGGAGCTAGGTGAGGACCTATTGATTTATTGAATGTATTTTTGTAAGGTTGTTGAATTGCTAGATTTTATGTTGGGATGAAGGGTTGTAATTAGTCTGGTTGTGCATGGGTCCCTAACACGCTCATTGCACTATGGCAACATGATTTCTTGATATTGGATCATTGCGCGCTTGGATCAAGAAGCACACATGATAACCCGACTTAGGATCGTGCACCGTCGAGGTGGTTGAGACTGTGTTTTTTATGGTGGTACTCATTTTGTAACTCTTGTGTTGTCTCTTGCTCA
Source organism: Picea mariana (assembly GCA_032191745.1). Classification (NCBI taxonomy): domain Eukaryota; kingdom Viridiplantae; phylum Streptophyta; class Pinopsida; order Pinales; family Pinaceae; genus Picea; species Picea mariana. The sequence continues at coordinate 47,038 of JASDQU010370816.1, forward strand.
CCAGGAAGGTTCTAGTTACTAGTCGTCGAAGCCGATGTGTCAGGTTCTTGATGTTATGCTTTATCTTGTAGGAGTTTCCTTGCATGTGTCAGCTAGGTAGTATTTTTTATCTGTCTATTGAGTATCACATGTTTCGTCCAGTTGCTTGATGTGCTACTGTGTTGAGTCGTTGTTGTCTATTGCCTAATCTGTGTGTGTTTTGTTCGTCATCAATTTGCGTTGTTGGACTGTTGCCGTTGTTGCCTTCCTGCAAAAAAGAAAAAAAATTGCTTTGTGTTGTGTCGCATGTAGTCATAACTTAATGGTGTCTTCACATTATTGAGGAGTCTTGCATTATATATGACAACATTAATAAAAAGTAATTGAATTAATATTTTTCATTAATTAATTAATATATTTATGTGTACATTGGTTTTATCAATATCACTACTTCATGTAGGAGTATTCATCTCACTACTTCATGTGGGATTATTCATGGTGGAATTGGCTATTTTACATAGTTGTCTATTCTATTTTACTTTATGATGATAGTATGAAGAGCAAAATTTAATATTGGCTATTTGTATCATTGTCTGTTTCTCACTTTAGAATACAATGGTCTAGTTTCAAGCAAATCTATGAAAGGAAATGAATGGATAAATCAAATCATTTTCAAGAACACACAATGAAAGACATAGGTAATGAGGGGCTATATGCCCAAGAACTTATTTTTGAAAATTTGAAAATGAACAAAGTTTCAATCATTATGGACCAATGTTACTACAACACTTCAAGGCCATGTCAAAATCATATTTCATCTATGCAAATAAACAACATGATATATGAAAATGTCAACAACACTTTGGAAACAAAGGAAGCAATACAAAAGAAACATCAAAATATTTTGATGGAGAACATATAATGTAGCATGGATAATGGAGATCCAACCACTTGTTTCTATGAAAATGTGCACTGTTATAGCCATGTGCAAGTCATACTGCCTCCTTAATGATTATAAATATTTGTTTTCATTGGTTCTATAGCAACATAACATTCTAGTTCAAATTTCCACTTTGGTTTTGTAGAAATGGAAATATTCTAGTTCAAATTTGGAAATCATTCTTCCCCTCATGCCTTTAGCGGCATGTGAAGACAAACCCTTTAGGAGCATATGAAAAAAAATGATAAAGTGTGAAGATGGGATCTAACCTTTCCATGTCCAATGAAAGACAAAACACCTTGGAGACCAATCAATTTGGGACATAAGTGCTTTGTTCCAATAGTTTGAATTGCTTGATATTTTTTTATCAATTTTATAAGTTAGATATTTATAAGGAAGGACATGCTTTTGGCTCTCACAAGTTAGGATTTGTAATGGTGGATTGGGGATAGATTTTAGAAAAAGTTAAGGGATGTTTGTAATGAATTCCTATGTGTTATTGGCCTTGATTACCAATAAAATATTTGTGCGGTGTCTTGTTCTATAATTTGAGTTTATTTGTGGTGTATGTTTTAATTGTTGTTTGTTTAATATCTCAATGGTTTGAGTTTTTCTATGTAAATTTGATAGCAAGATTCATGCTACATCAAGTGGTATAAGAGAAGGTGGAGTTTTTGGGGAGGACTAGAGAAAGAAATTGGTCCCAAATTGTGTAATCAATGAATTCTCACAAGGTAGGGATCTTGGAAGAGGAGATGCCAAACCAAAATTTTAGTGAGGGCACAAAGAGGAAGATGTTTTGTAATACTTAGGAGACCGTAGGATACAAGTGACATGAATGAAATTGCAATGACGATAAGGAAAATAATGGAAAGAATGTATGCCATGGAGGTAGCCTAGAGGAAAGGTTTCACCCATGTGATGCAATATGATAGTGATGCTGAAGCAGAATTAGAAACTGCGAGAGAAGAACTAGAAGAGAGAAAGAAACAATGGAAGAGTGAGTGATTAGAGACATAAATGGTATTATAGGTATACCTAAATTTGGTATTCCTATATGTATTGAAATTTTAAATATCGAGGAATTAATTGATACACTAAATAGGAGAAATGGAAAACATATTTGATTTTGAATAGGTTAGACATCCTATGAGGATTAGGCTTTCTAGTAAAAAATTGAAGACTTGTGCTTATTTATGGAGGGATAAGTTGTATATAAATATAGAAAGTGATGGTAAAGATACGATTAAATATTGGGATAGGATTGTCAAAGTTTAAAAGTAAAATTTTTCCTATGGATTACACTTTAAATTTATTGAGAATATTGCAAAACTTGAAGCAATTAAAGATGATGGTGGAGTGCATGGAGGAATATTTTGAATTTCTAAAGGTATGGGAAAAATGAGGAGAGTCTATAATCCATTGAAGGTAATGTGAATCGTCTAAATTATTCCATTCGATATGTAATGTACCCAATCGTTATGACTACAAGGGAAGCAAAAAGTGCATTTTTTTTTTATTTTTTAGGCAAGAAGGCAATGACGACAACAGTTAAACCACACAACCTAATGATGAACACCACACATGTATATCAGGAAACAAACAATAATGACTCAACACACTAGCACATCGATCAACTGGGGGAAACATGCAAAAATCAAATACAAATAGAAACGACTACCTGTCTGACACAACCACAACAATGCCTACAAGCTAAGGGACAACATCCACAATATTGACACAATGTCCTTGAGGACCAGTAACTAGATACCTATATGGCATGCAACCAAACACATGAAGGCATTACAACCAAGCACCAACATCATCTACAATGAAAAAACACCCACAACGGGAAGCACAAACTTCAGCCAAGTTATCATTCACCTCTATCCATTAGGGCACACAATGATCCCCTCATCAGGAATCATGTCATAACCAAGTGATAGGCATGAAAATAACTTTGGTGCAACATAACCTATCTAGACCAAGGAATGAAGAAAAATCCAACGTGCTAGGAGACCGAAATAACTGACAAGAAGACTACACCCACGCCCCCAAGCAACAAGTCGACAAGATGGAATATGACATCACTCAAAAGAAATTGTGAAAGCTATTAAATGACTTCGTCATCCAACCATAACCCATTATCCGTTCAACATGATGTCTAAGTGTGAAGGAGTGAACTAGTAGAATTGTTATCATTATCATAAATGTGTCCTAGCTATGACCAAGAATGTGAACTATTAAAATGGTTACTATTATCACAAGGTTATCATAAAGGTGAACTAACATGCACTTAACAAAATCAAATACACTTGTCAAAAAATAAACACTGTCCATTAACATTAACAATTCTCTACCTAATATACACTTTACATTACACTTGTCAGCAAATATTTTCAATCACCCACAAGAAGACTCGATCACCAACTTCATAATTACGGTCGACACAGTGTGCATTGATATAACTCTTCTACCGATCCTGTGCTTCTTTGATCCTTTGTCTTATTGTCTGCATTTGATATTCCATTTCTTGGATTGCTTCTAGTCCCACTAGGACCTTATCCTCAAGCCGATCCCAACTCAAAGGCATCCAACATAGTCTCCAGTAAATAAACTCAAAAGGCGCCATCTTAATGGTGCTTTGGTAACTCTTGTTCTATGTGAATTCTAATAGTGGCGAGAATTCTTCCCAACACTTTTGTTGGTCCATCATGTACATACACAACATGTGTTCCAAGATTTGGTTTTTTCATTGGTCTTCATGTCTATCTTTGGGTGATATGTAGTCACTACTGCATTTGGGTCAAATTCCGACGGCGCGTTCGACACAATTGCCACTTTCTATTGTCGGAAGACCAACAAACCTCGGACCCCCTCAAACGTCGTTTCACATGACTTCATTTTTCCAACGACCTAATTTTCATCTATATTGCAACGTTTCAAACGTGGCAAGAGAGACGTTGCAAACGTGGCAAAAATAATGTTTCAAACGTCACAAGAGAGACGTTGCAAATGTGGCAAGAGAGACGTTTCAAACGTGGCAATATCGATGTTTCAAACGTCGCAAGAGATATGTTGCATATGTGGCAAGAGATACATTTCAAACATGGAAAGACCGACGTTTCAAACGTGGCAAGAGAGACGTTGCAAACGTGGCAAGAGAGACGTTACAAATGTGGCAAGACCGACGTTGCAAACGTGGCAAGTGAGACATTGCAATTGTGGCAAGCGAGACGTTTCATACGTGGCAAGAGAGATGCTTCAAAAGTTGTAATATCAACATTTCAAACGTGGCAAGTGAGAAATTTCAGACGTGGCAAGAGAGATGTTTTGAAGGTGGCAAGACCGACGGGAGGAGATATTAGCTCCGACGTGATTTCTATGGGAGAGACACTCTTGAACATCGCAAGAACGACGTCCATCAGGTGGCAACAACGACACCCATGAGTTACTAGCTCCGAGATGGTTTCTATGGGAGAGACAATCTTGGAGGTGGAAAGAGAGATGTCTCGGACGTGGAAATAGCGACGGGAAGAGAGTGAAAGACGTCACAATTGCCACCTTTGTGTAGGTATTTAAAAAAAAAAATACAATATCAATATCAAGACCTAATAGTCATTCCAAGCCCAAAGGAGGAGTAATTCATATAAGTGTCAGCTAGTGACAGCATACATGGAAATTTCTTCCTGCTTCATTAACATTTTCCTCAAAATTAAATTTACGACAACGAAAAGACAGAACTTATTTGCAACCTTCAGTGCACACTTTAGCTTCAGTCACTTCAACATCCATGCTATCTCGCCTTTCACTCTCAAGACAAGTGGGAGATTGCATCTCCATTTCATTTAAGTTCAAAGCTTCATCATCATTTATGACAACAATCTATTCATAAGGATGGTCTTTGAATTCAGCCAAATGATGCAGAATAGGAGCCACACATTCACTCAACAATTCTGATACGTATTTTGAGCAATCTGCATCATTGACAGATTGTTGTTCGTTGTTAACGAATAGACAAATATCTTCTTCTTGAATCTATGCTTCATCTTGTTCTTAAATCTTTGATTCACCTTCAACATTCTGCCCAGCTAGTACCTGAGAACAAGTCATAATCATAACATCTTATGCCTGCACACTATGAACTCTAATGTAGCAGTGAGAGAAACCCATAGAAGAGTTATGAGACTACATTAAATAGATGAATGTCAACACCCAAGATCTAGCCAATCCCTCTGGATTAAGTGGTCGGGTTGAACAAGATACGGGTAGAAAATTACCATTTAGAAACTATGCATGAATCTATGTTGGCAAAGATTCATGCATAGTTTCTAAATGGTA
>JASDQU010370816.1:55194-79279 GCA_032191745.1 Picea mariana
TATAGGCCGGACAATCCAAGAGGAAGTGCTTTTCATATTCAACCTTCTTAGTGTCACAAAGGTGACACACTCTTTCATCCTATGGCATTTTAGGAATTGACCAACGCCCAGTTTCACTATGGAGCTCGTGAGAATTCATTGTTATCTTAGCAATGCTTATTTTTTTCTTTACACTTGGAAAAACAGATAGATAATTTTGATCTTCTAGATTAGGGTTGATTACATCTTTATAATACCTTAATTTTCTTTTTTCCTCTAACTCTTTATCACACCACATTTTCTCTTTAAATTTTGATTTGACGTTTTTTTAATAGTATATTTTTTCTGCAAAATGGTTTCTTCCATTATTCCCCAATAGTTTAGCCAAGACCAAGCATCTTTATGCCATACTCGCTTGAGTCGATGATGGTTATGACTTCATTTTGAAGCAATTTGTGGTAGCCTCTTGTCTTCCATGTTGTTTAACTTGTTCTTATATATTAGGTATCTAGTCATAGCCATGTTCTCAATGGGGGAGTGGCTTGTTTCTAAGAGGAGGATGGGATAGGGCGTATTTCCATTAATTTTGAGATTATAGGTTATAAAATTCTCTTGTATTTTCTCTATCTTTCTCCAGGATTCACGAGAGATACTACAACCTCATACTTCACATCCATAAAGAATAACAAGTGTAACAAGAGTCTCAAAGAGGATTTTCTTCTTCTCCCAACTCCAAAGTTTAGTTGATTTACAATTGTTTTCATGCCCATAATAAAATTTTCATCCACCAATAATCATTTTCTCAATGCTATAATTCCAATTGAGCTTGTGGTGAATATCAATTCCAAGATATTTGTAAGAACTCACTTCCTCCAAGTTGTTGTTGTCATATACAAAGGTATCATAAGAGATATTATTGGAATTGATAATCATGACCTTAGTCTTATGAGCATTAACAATCATACCCATATTGCAGCAGAAATCCTTGAGGATTCTTAGTTGGTTTTCAAGATCACGGGGACTCCTTTCCATAAGAACGATATCATCGGCATAAAGAAAAATATTGATGACTATACCAATGAGAGTAGGCCGACACAACCTATTTTTCCAATCTTTCTTCTAACTTGTCAATGTATATGCCAAAAGGCCTAAGGGACAAGGGACAACCTTGTTTGATTATGATATTACAGTTAATCTCTTTTGACTAGCCCTCAGTGTTTTTAAACTTAGCAATAACGTTGTCATACATCCTTATTGTAGGAGCCCTCAACTCAAGAGGCATTTTTATCTGTTCCAACCTACTCAAAAGGTTTTTCCTATGAACCATGTCAAAAGCTTTTCTAAAGTCAACAAAACAAAAAAAAAGATTGGTTTTGGTATTGTGGAACTCCTCTGCAATGATCCTAAAGGTAACAAGATGGTCCATAGTTGAATGATATCTCCTAAACCTGGCCTGGCCTTTATCTCTTTTACCATGACTTTCTAGCCAAAGGATAATATTCTTTTCCAAAATAATTCTATAAAGCTTGGTTAAAATCAGGCTAATCATAATGGTCCTATAATTAGAGGGAATGTTTCTATCCCCATTTTTAAAAATAGGGACAATGAGGTTTTGCATCCAAGGTTTAGGGAAGCCCTGGTTGACTGCTAAATTGAAGAGCTTGTGTATGCAATGGATAAGAATTGGCCCTACGATTTTTAAAATTCCATCTTGGTAGCCTTTGATGTCCTTATCTTTCCCATTTGTGAGTCGTTTAACCCCGAACTCTATGTTATCTAAAGAAAAAACTTCTTCCTTTGTAGGGACAATAGGAATGGTGTCTATGGCATTATGGAACTCATAAAGACTTTTAAGATAGGAATTCCAGTCCCTTAAGGGAATCCTATTATTTTCTTTAGTATTGCATTTTAGAATTTGGCTCGAGAACTTCTTAGGATCCAACTTGTATAGTTGTGAAAGTTGCTCTTGCTTTTTATTGATATAGTATCTTTATTTCCTTTTAATTATGGATTTGTACATATTGATCTTATTGAGTTTTAAGGGCTCATTAGAAGCATACCTAATGTCTTTTCTAGAATTTTTTCATTCTTTATCATACCAAGGGTTGGTCGTTCTATTATTCTTTCTATAGGACACCTCGAAAGAGAACTTGTTAATAGAAGTGGAAAGGGTATTTGTAAAATTATGATAGAGTTCTTCAATGTTGTCCTTATAAGTTAGGAGGTTTAATTTACTATTTAAATCCTTTAATAAAATGTCAACTTTACTTTTGTCAAAGTGCAAATTCCTTTTATTATCAGAATTCTCTTCAATGGTGCTCCTATGCATGGAAAATTTTAGATTTAGGGTTAAAGGTTTATGATGAGAGTCAGGCTCATGGCCATTTAAAATGTCAAAAGTTGTTATTTGGTTGGAAACGTGGATATCAGATATCACATAATCTACAACACTACTACCTAAACCATGAATATAGGTCATCTGGTTGGAGTTTGGCCACTTCATTACTCCATTGCAAATTATTAGGTCTTGAGAGCTGCATAGCTTGACCAACTCAGTACCAAACAAGTTCTGAATTAGGTCTTCAGATCTTGTTTTGTAGCTATTAGATAAAACAAGGTCCTCATCTAGCCATAAAAGATTATGGTTGGATGCATTAATTAAAAGAATAGCTTGTTTAGGATATTACCTTCATTTTTCAAATTATAAATATCCTGTTCTAAATTATTATAGGGACAATTTTTATCTAGATTATTTTTCTTCTAAAAGTAGAATTAATAGGTGCAAAAAAACAAATTGCTATATACATCTTCTTAGCATTGGTGTCTGAAATTTCTATCCAAATGTAATGATCAAGAGGGTCAATTTTAGGAAGTTGAATGTGGGGAGAAATTTTCTTTCTAATATAACAAGTTATGCCTCCTATCCTTCTATGATGGGATTTTTTGTTCCATGCTGACCACAAGACAAATCATTCCATGTTAGGGACCTTAGACTCCTCATGCTCCCAAGTTTCAGCTAGACAAATAATATCGATATCACTTGGGATCCAACTTATCATAGGACCTTTGCGACATGGAAAGCCACGACAATTCCAAAAAAGGATCCCGAGTGTCCCAAATTCCTATTTATTATTATCCTTTTAGTCTCTATCACTAACAATAGCTTTTCGATTTGTAATTATTGCCCATTTTCCTTCTTTCCTCGCTTTTTTTACCTTTTGAGCTTCCTTCCTTAATTCAACCTGGTCTTTGGGAATGCGGTCTTCATTTATAAATATTTGTGACCCCCTTAAGCTCGTAGATTCACTAAGTATGCTATATTTATGGTCATTACAACTTACTTTGACACAGATCAACCTATCTTTGTGATCAATTATATTTCATATCATCTTTGCTTCTATGAGGTAAGTTGTATCAATTTGTGATTTAATTTTTAATTCTTCTTTTACTATTTCTAGTTTATCCTCCTCTTGTTGTTCTTTTATAGAAAATATTATGAGGTTCAAGGCTCTTTTGTTACACTCATGGTCTAGTTCAATTAGCTTATTCATTTCCTCTTTGATGGGTTTGATATCCAATTTGTTTTCCATATTACTGAGGGTCAAATTGTTGGTTAGTTTTTCTTCTAGTTCTTTAATCATATCTCTCAAGTTGAGGTTTTCTTCAATCCCTCCTTCTTGGATTGATTGTTTATGTTTTTCCATTTCTTGAATTCTATCCTTCATTATTATAATTTATGAGTTATTTCCTTAATTAAAATATAAAATATAAATAATTTAATATGTTGTAAAATTAATTATGACATGTAAAAATAATTTTAAAAGTTGAAAAAATAAAAATATTTAAATTTGAACTTTAAAATTTTAAAGTTAATATTTTTTAATTATAAAAAAATAATTTTTATTTCATCGATTGAAATATGTTATAATTTATATGTTATTTCCTTAACTAAAATCCAAAATGTAAATTATTTTATATGTTTTAAATAGAATTATGACATATAAATAATTTTAAAAATTGAAAAAATAAAAATATTCAACAAAAGTAACCTATCATTTTATTGAAATATCTATTATTATTCAAGGGTATCCAATAAATGATCAATTAAAACCCAAGTTATATCTAACCACTACGATTTAATACAAGATCGTTCTTCCTCCACCATTTCACCACTTGCTTCAGTTTTTACAATTTACATTGATAGATGGTATGGCTAACGTACTCTCATAAAAACAACCTTAAATAAAATAAAGTAGCAATCGTAGTCCTTCTTGGGAAAGTTAGATGGAGAAGCCCATGGGATATGTGAAACATGTGGGTTAATTAGAGACTTTGTGGTTGTTTTTTTTTACAATTTTATTGAAAGAACATTGGCTAGATATTGATTCCAAATCGTCTCTCAAAACCATCTTGATGCTACTCCTTTTCCATAGTTTAAGTGCGCGAGAGTCACTACAAAGTGTTGACAACTAAAATATTTTTCAATCAACACAATTACAGCAGATACGTGACATATTGATACAAAACTAAAATATTTTTCCATCAACACAATTACAGGAGATACATGACATATTGATACAAGCGGATAGATGATCTTTCTGGGTGTAATATGCACAAGTGTATAGATGGTATTTTCTGGGTGTAATATGCAGTGGCGACAATATAAAATGTGTTGCATGAGCCGAAAGAAGAAACAAAAAGCTGCTGGAAATAGACAGACTCCCTATCGCTAAATAAAGAGCTCACCGAACATAAATGGGAATACTAAAGGGCTCATGGGACACAAAGGAATGGGTAGATAATTGCGTCTATCATATAGAGAAAATACTAATCAATATATACCATATATTATAGAACTATAATGCAAGTATTTAAATAATAAATATTCTTATCATTGTAAAGAAGAATATGTTTTTCACTCTCTAAATGAGAATGCTTGCAACAAATATTTTCTTTATGCTGGAGCCTTCATCAAAAATATCTTTTAAATTCAAAGATATTTTGGATAGAGGATTTATATGAGCTAAAAAGTCTCCAAACTTTTCCGATAAGTAAATTAATTCAACAAAATATATAAGAATTAGCTCAGATCTCTACAATTAGCTATGCTGTTGGTATAAAAACACGATTCGTTCTCAATAATCATGTTTTCACATAATATGTAAGAGCATATCACTTATTTTTTTATGTTTACCGTAAGAGCATGCCTTCCTATGATGATCAGCCTATTAGACATTTCTTTGCTGAAGCTATTTTTAATATATAAGACATTCAAAACATAGAAATGAAGTATCCTGATTAAAATCTGTTGAATTTGAATATAACTGGACAAGAAAAATATATGTAATGATGGAATATGATACAACTTACATATAAAATTATATATTTCATATATAAAAGATAAATATTTTGTTTTAACTTTTAAAAAATGTAAAAACCATTAAAAATAAATAAACCAGCTGATTATGAATATACATAATAGAAAATTGGAATAATTAAATGTAAGTTCATTATAAGTATAGATAATAGAAAGTTTATACAATTTCTTTCGTACAAAATTTTATAAAAAATGGTCAATACAATGTAATCTTGCTATTATGATGAAGCATGTAAAAAAGTTAGTGCATTATGTTTCAATTGTAAATGTTTACAATACCATTGGGTACTTGATTTTTTTTTACTTGTGCTCTCACAGCTTCAGTTAGTAAACTTAATTAATTTCTTATATTTTTCTTTTGAATTTGTTTAAGTAGGTCGTCAATAAGGAAAATAGAAAAAGAAATTTAGGTAGTAGGTGGTCACTAAAGAAAATAGAAAAAGCAATCTAAGTAGAATATTGAGTTACATACAAAGAATTCGAGGCTTGGAATTCCTTGTCGTGTAGACGATATTGAACATAACCTAGGCTCACGGTCTTATAAAACAGTAGAGTTTTCTTCATTCCAATTGCATGACTATAAGAGCTAATTTAATGATCTCTTTTAGTATCTTTCCAGTAACTAGCCTCTCTTTATTATTAATCTGTTTGGATACTTCTTGTCCCTTGAACTAAAAATTACCACTCCAAATCTCTTGAAAAGGATTTCTCTTCATACCACAAGAAATGTTAGGAATAACTATTAATCAATAGAAAATTTGGGGGAAATGAAAGCATGAGGATTTTATTTAGAAAATTCGTTTAAAAATATTTCGAATCTTTTATAAAAATACTCATATATATATTTCTTTCTTTCTTTCTTCATCCACAAATAGGGTGCAAAGTACAAAATATTTAGAATGCAATTCACAATTAACAACAAAGATGATGTAACTCGCCAAGAAGGCCTGAAGGCTCAAACTTGTAGATATCAACCTTTGGAATAATTCCAAGCTCTATCTTCCAACAATGAACTTTCCTTTTCAAATAATAAGCTACTAGTTCTTCATTCGTGGGATGAAATCTAAATCTGGGAGGTAAAGACATGATACCATTACAACTAAATATATATTATTCATCAAGTCTACAACTTAGAAGCAATCACTACTAGATATTGAAAAATTTGCGATGACTACTTGTGACGAAAGTAACCTTTCATTGCAAAATTGAAGATAAAGAGTTGAATTTTTTAATTTTTAATAAATCCAGCTCCTGTTCATCTCTCTTGCAATGAAACCAGATATATGTCGCAAGAGCGACGAGCGTGAATATAGTTTGCTCCCATCTCTCTTACGATGATATTTGGCTATCGTCGCAAGAGCGACGATTGAATGACGGTTGTTACACTATTTGAAAAAGCTAACATTGACTGTTATATTGTTTGACAAAGACAACATTGACTTGGTCAACATTCATCATTGTTGCGACGAAAAAATATCTATAAATATTTTGCAGATTAGAGATGTTGCGACAATCTATTTACTATAACAATGACGATTCAAAACATCAAAAAGGGTATTTCTGTGTGGAAGAATGTTGCAGAATATTAGAAGTGGGAAAAAAAGTGAAGCAGATGAAAAGGTTGATCTTAGATGTTATTTCCCTTGCAAAAAATGTTGTCTTACACATTCTGTAAGAATTTTAATAGCAACAACTATAAAACATTGTAGGAAATATTGGCAAATTGATGAGGGATCGAATGAATATCTTCATGTGGTAATTAGCTATGTATTCATTATCTAGTTTTATATTGTCGATCTTATATAAAGTTATATATGTATGTATATTGTTTGAATATTTGTTATAGTCCATACTATTTTTGCATGATTGTTTGTAATTATAAAGTTACAATTGCCCTCTAAATTTCTCCAGAATATTGCACCAAGTAGTAATAGTAGAGATGATGTTGTACAAGTTGAGGAACATGATCAAGCAAATGAGGATCTCATGGAAGGAGATGATGGGACAAATCAAGTTAATGATCCCACGGAAGAAGATGATGGGAAAAATCAAATGATCCAAGATTTTTTTGCTCATACAGATGAGGATGGGGACAATGATGGTATTTATGATGAACCTCTATTAGAAAAGGAAAATAAACGACTTTATGAAGGCTCAAGAGAAAATCTTCTCTCATCTACATTGCTGCTAGTGAACTTAAAGGTTATAAATAATTTTTCAAACACTTGTATGACACAAATTCTAAGGTATGTGATATGTTTCATATCATATACATAAATGTTGACTTTTTTCTATTTATTTTTAGTGTTAATTAATGTGTAAAATAAGAATTCAATTTTTACAATTAATATTCTTTAGATTAACTAGTTATTTGTTATGTTGTAAATTGTTAGGTGAATTTTTGTTACCATCGTCAAATATTTTACCTCGCACATATCAAGATTTACATGACATTATGAAAGACATTGGAATAGATTTTCAAACTATAGATGCATGTCCTAATGATTATATTATATATTATGGACAACATGCTTCAAAAATAGAATGCCTCCAATGTCTTATTAGTAGATATCAAATCGATCAAGTAACAAAAAGGGTGCCTCGAAAGGTTCTTCATAATATTCCCATAATTCCATGTTTGGAGTGACTGTTCAGGTGTGAAAGCATAGAGAAACTTATGGATTACCATGCACATAACATAAGTGGAGATGGTGTTCTTCGAATGCGTGCCGATGGTTATGATTTTAGGGAAATTGAGGATAAATGGGCAGATTTCAAAGATGAACCTCGTAATGTTAGGCATTCATTGGCAGCTAACATCGTTAATCCCTTCAGAGAGCTTATGTCTATTTACTCAGTGTGGCGTATTTTTGTTATTAACAATAACATTCCTCCTTAGATGTCAATAAAGAGGGAGCACATAATGTTGACAATGATTATTCCAGGTATTTGTTTACATTAATTTTTTGAATGTAACATTTTTATTTGTTTCATTTTTTTCATAATATCTTTTTCTTATTTATTTACTTATATATACATATAATGGTTATAGTAATTATGTGTAATTTCAAACAATTAGGGAACTACAAAGTTAAAGATATGAATGTATATATCGAGACTCTTATAAATAAGCTACTAGAGCTATGGGCTGACATCACTATGTATGACATTGACATCTGTAAACCAATCAGGGAGAAGTAATTTAAATTATGTGGAATACTTTTATGGAAAATTTATGATGCCACATGACTAAGACATTTTTGTGGTATGTAGCATTCTGTTGATGTTTAATAATATATAATTTTTTAAATATATCATGCTGCATGTTTAATTTATAAATAATCTCATCGCATAATTGACATTAATCCATCTGTTGTAGGTCTTCAGACAAAAGGTAAATTTGCATGTCCATTTTGTGGTCCTAAGATGAAGTATCGTCATTCAAAATTTTTAGGAAAGGTGGTGTTTGATGAGTATAGGCACCTCCTCCCTAAGAACCATAGGTATCGTACTACTGAAAAACATATTTTCAATGGGAAAGAAGAGGCTGGATTAAAACCACGAATAATGACACCTCACCTATGGAGGTTTGAATATAATAGAAATCGTCAAGGTATGCAATTTTTTTATATATCGTATATATGATGTTTTGAATGTTTATTTTAATCATTGAATTCATTTTACCGTATTTGATAATTATTTTTGTGATTTATTTTATGCTTCATGAAGGCCGCCATTGTGAAGGTATTAATAATGGGCTTCCACAAGAAATGAAATGTTATCTCACTCAATTCATGAGGTTTCCCTACTATGAGGAGCTAAAAATAGCTCATTTGTTTGATACAATGCATATCGGGAAGAATGTAACATAAACATTATGGTGAATCATAGATGGTAGGAGGGATAAAGAAAAAAATCTCAAAATTTGTATTGATATTCAAGAAGTCAATCATGTAATGTGAAGTGTGATCTGATCAAATAGAGGTGGACTAGACCGAAATAACCTTCCATGGTTATTAATAGAGAAATAAAATAATGATGTAAAATAGGTCATTCAAAGAATTAAATTTCCCACGGGTTTTTCTTCAAATATAAATAATATCCTAACTAAGAAAAGTGAATTTGGTGGGGTAAAAACACATGATTGGCATATCTTCATTAAGGTAATAATTTTGGTATACATATTTATATATATTAGCCTTATAGATCTTTTAAGTTTTTTATTTTTTTTTATTTACTTTGGTTCAAACAAATAATGATTCATTTTTATTTTTTTACAGTATGCTCTACCGCTATCTCACCCAAATGACTTTGAAAACAACGTCAAACAAGTTATATATGATCTTGGCAAATACATGAGGTAAGTAGTTGTGATTTATATGAAACATGTTCTTTCAATTTGTTGTTGTACTTAATGACATGTATTTTACTTGTAATGTAATGTATTATATTATGTTATGTTGAAACATGTTATTTTCTTATGTCATGATTTCATGTAGATGGTTATCATTAAAAGAAATCCATGAAAATGATATAAAGTATTGGAAGAAAGAAATTCCTAGGCTAATGTGTGAAATGAAAAAGTATATACCTCCAACATTTTTCAATGCACAAGAACACTACTTCATACACAAAGTTGAGAATATTGAAATTTGTGGACCTATACATAGAAGGTCAATGTGGATGCTGGAGAGGAACTTGAAATCATTTAAGTCTTTTGTTAGAAAGAGAGCACATCTTGAGGGTTCTATGGTGGAGGGGTATATGGTATATCAATCCATGGTGTATATTAGTTAGTATCTTCCTAAATTAGTAGCCCCAACTATGCATGTAGTGGATCGCATTTGGGATGTGAAGTGCATCAAAAAATTTGAATATCAAGAGCACCTATTAGGGAAAGGTAGAATGAAAATAATGAGAAGTAATATATTAATAATTGTGGAGATTTATATTAATACATATAAATTTCTGTTTTTTGTGTATATGATCATACTCCTTAATGTATTAATATCCGTTATTTCATAAATAGTTAATATTTACCATGGACGTTATAACTAATATTTAATTTTTGGTGAATTATAAATTTTTTATTCAGTTGCTCAAGATTGGGATGCATTGCATATACATTGCAAACAATATTGACTGAATGAATATATGGATTGAAAGTTGTAAACAACATCATGGCAGTAGGTTCTCATGGAAACGACTGTATGAATTGGTTAGAGAAGCTCGTCATAACGAAGATGCCAATGTTACACAAAAGGAAATTGATTTAGCATATGGTTTGAAAGATGGACATAAAAGAAAATTCACCCGTTTAATTTAGTTATTTTATATTATATTAATGTGACTACATGTGTACTTATATATTTTTCATGTACTTTCCAAGTTATATAAATATGTTAATTTATTAATTGACAATGTATCTTTTACATATATGACATATTGCAGTTGAAACACCGGAAGGCTATGTGGTGCATTGGTCATAAATTTCATATCAAACAGTTGGATAAAACTAGGATAACTTTTGATAGTGGGTTAACTGTAGTATTCCAGGTCACTAATGTTTCCTCTAGGAGTGACAAACATCCCCGAGAATCTGAAAATATATACTATGGGTATTTCAATAATATACTTGAGTGTGACTATAATTCCTTCAAATTAGTTTTGTTCAACATCAAATGGTATAGGTTACAAATGCATGATCACAGTGAGCAAAGAACTATTATTCAACATGCCAATGGATTTCTTGTGATTAAAACAATGGTGTTTGAAAGAGGACATGATCGCTATGTTTTTACAAGACAATGTGAAGAGGTATTTTACTCAAATGTTTCAAGTGAGAGGGATTGGTCATTTGTTGTTAGATATGATCCAAGAGGAAGGCCAGTTAAGTATACTCATGTACAGAAAGAAGATGATACTGAAGAAGAAAATTATTCTCCAGATCAGACAGAGTCATAATATCATGGAGGGTTGACAGACGAAGAAGTCAAAAAATATCATGATCCAAGCATAGGAGACAATGCAGTTCTTCATGATGATGTAGATGAAAATATGCTCAAAAATGATATTGATGACGATGATGATATCATCAATCCTTTCAACACCATTTCTAAACTGGATGATGATACATGTGTCAAGTTTGATGAATAAGATGATATAGAATAAGGATGATTATATAGATGTTCAGTTGGATCACGTATGTGACTATATATTTTAATTTGTATGAATTATGATCTTAAAATAATTTACTCATGTCATGGGTTAATTGCATGTTTTTAAGTTTTATGCAACGTTTTTATATCCTATGTTACATGTTGGTTAATTATTATGTGAAACCTAAAAATAGTCGCCAATATACTACAGTACGTGGTAAATTAACAATATCATTTACAAACACATAATTTAATTTACCTTCAATAATTTTTTTTTTGTAGTTTCTATGCATGAATCTTATTAGATTGATTTCCATTATTTTTTATTTTATAGATTGGGTATTTGGGAATTGAGAGTGATGCGAAGGGGAGGGGAGGGGAAGGGCCATATGAGCTTCCACCTTCATGTGGTTTGCCTTGTTCAGTAGAGGATAAATTATTCTTGAAACCAAGAGAATCTCATTCATTTTTATACCATCGTTATCATAGATAGATTATTCGCATGCCTTAAAGATATGGGAGGGTTTATGGATTCAAATTTGACTCACACACCCAGTTGTTTCCATCATCAATTTGACTCCCAAAGACAAATGTTATGGTATAATTTTCCCAAACTATGCCCTAATTTTCCCAAATTATGAATGGGTTAGGACTAGAGTCAAGCTCAACATGAGGGTCTTCTTTCCCCGCTAATTCTGCCAAGCCCATTCCCTTGGCTTTGGTTTCTATAGAATATAGTAGGTAGGGACAATGGGGAATCTCTTTAATGATCTATTCATGTGCGTCACTAATTAGATGATGAGGCATCTTGCTACCTTAATATAGTTATAGTTACTCCCTCTATTTATCTGTGCTTGGTTGAATTTCTTCACTTTGACATGCAGAGCAATGTGAATAAATCACATTGTGTTTTTAGAAGGGTTATGGGTCAATGAGTTAGAAGGTTAGAGGGTGTAGATTCAAAGTCTAGGTTAGGTGATTATTAATACATTAACCCCTATCATATAATAAATAATATATTAATTATTATTATTATTATTATTATAATATATATATATATATATATATATATATATATATATATATATATATTAAGTATTATATATATATATATAATTATAATATATATTGATTATATATAATAATCCAAACCAAAAACAAAAAATTTACATTTCAAACCTGTGTGCGCATGAGGAGAGAAAATGACAAGACCACACAAGGAGATAAGACGAGGAGAGCTGAGTAAAGTAAAAGAATAGAGCCAAGGAGATATGCGCAAGGGAACACTGGAGAAGGAGATCTAAGGCACGGTGCTGGAGGAGACAGAAGTCACAGAGGACAGAGGAGACCAAGCTAGAGGGAACATTGTGAGGACGCTTGAGAATGGTGAGTGGTTGTTACCATCATTCACTTTTCATTATTGTCCAAATTTATTTGGAAAATCTTCACATTGTAAATAAATACAATTAATTGAGTTGTTGATGTTTTATCACCCGTGATTGGGAGGGTGGTTGTTAACATGCATAATGGCCAGGAACAATGATAATTATTCCATCATGTTAATGAATTTAGGAAGGATCTGCTTCACCAAGAATCTCAACCCCCTTAAGCATTCCATTTTGATCAATCTGAAGAAGGTCATCATGCCTTCCTTCCCATCATGATTTTTTTACATTGAGATCCAACTTTTATAAATATGGATCACACCAACCTAATTTTCTTGTGGGAGAAGGAATACAATAGTGGTAGAGAGAAATCATATCAGTGGCGAGGTTAAGGAAATGTAGGGATGAGGAGTTCATATCAGTGTCTTTGGATTCGAGATCCTTTGTGCATATAAATTTTGTTGATGGGATTACTCTTAGATATTAAACATAATCATTCCCTCGATGTTTATTGAGATAAACATAGATTTGCACCTTTCTTAATTTCACAATTGTGAGGCTATTGAAGCCTACAAGGGAGTCGAACAATTCAAGTGAAGAGGGGTTGGCTCAAATGAAGATGAACAATCATATTTCCCCATGTTGGGATCATGATCACATAATAAAAAAGAATAACCTCTTCAAGGATGTCCCTTAACTATGGATTAAGACAAATACCAAGGGCACTTGCCTAGTCATTCGAATGATTAAGAAAAAAAATCATAGACATAAAAAATTATATGTAAAATAGAAATAAAAAGGAGTATATGTGCAATGTATCTTAATAAAATAAAATATTATTAAACTTATTCAAGATCCACAATTAACTCCAAGAAAACCCCATCAAATTTGGGCACTCCTCAATAAAGGTGGAAAGACGCTCAAAGTAGGGTTTGACAAAGTTTTTTCTACCACACGTCGCTTTCCTTTGAAGTGCTTCCTCAAACCATGCTATTCTAACATGTTCCTTCCTTAAAATAAGAATTGAAACCTCAAGATAGTGGATCAATCCTATTTTCTTGCATACATAATCCTTGATCATGCCATACAATAATTTTATACTGCATTATAAGGTGGAGCGTTCCTTCCAAGATGAAATTTAAACCATGTTCTTATGGTTTAGTTGTCATGTGTCCTCTCCTTAGCTAGGGAATTCCTCAAGCATGTGTGCTAAGAAATTATTATAACCCCTTTTACATGGGTTCTCCTCATCTAATTTTTAATTTATCCTTATTTCATGGATGGAAAGAGTCAAATCTGCCACTTGGTACCCCTTTTGACTTCATCAAGCTGGACACTCCCTCTATACATTGATTAATTTCTTTTTTGGGGGTGTGTGCAAGGGTTTAGAACTTTGAATATAGAAAAAAAAATTCAAAAATTGGAACTAGATTGAGGATGGACTACACACTATTTGGGGGTTTTAATTATATTATATTATAATGTGGTAGGATGATCATGGAAAAGTGCTATCTGCAAAACATGTAATTGATTATCAAATTCGACTTTCATTTTACATGATTTTTATTATTTATTTATATAATTTTATTTGTGTGGCTATCAATTATTTCATTTGTTTATATAACTTAAATAACATTGATTTTTATGTTGAAATTATATGTAGTCGACGAGCCATGTTGATGATGATTTTCTCAATGAGGAGGGGTTGTATTCATCCCCTCGGATGATATTAATAAAAAAAAATCATTAAAATAGACAAGGAACTTGATAGCTTGTTAGACTGTCCAGATCAAACTCGTGACATTCTATAAATGATCAGTCTCCTTATGCCACAACTTAACACATATAAGGTAATGACCATAATTTAAAGTGTTTATATATTATATATTCCATTGTTTAAGACATAACTTGAGGTTTTTGAGGCATTGTTGTAACCTTTACATAGGAGTTCTATAAGTTATCACTACCTATTTCCACCACATCTCGATATTATTTTGGGAGGGGTGATCTAAATAGAATGCTTCAAATACGAAGGGTTTGTTTTTAGGGTTGGATCTAGTGTCAAGTTCAAGGCATATCATCCAATGGCATGACCTAGCGCATGGGAGGATGTATGGATAAATTGTTGGTCCTATTAAAAGGAGAGCGTCAGAGAGTAAGAAACAATCAGGTCTAGAGGATATCCGATGGGTACTGCCCCTGTTATTTTTCCATGTGTGAATGTCATTCATCATTTTCTAGTAAACTAGGTTCAAGGCTCACATCATCTCTTAGAAACTATCTGGGAGGTGGTCCAATCATTAGATTCCTTCTTTCTTCTTTGCTAAGGAAGTTATCATATTGAATTTTCCTCCAACAAAACATTGGTGGCTTCCTATCATGTTTTGGAGTGCAGAGTATGAAGGGAATCGATTTTTCCCCTGTCAGTTGGGTGCCATATACATTGCAAATGTAACATGAAGTCGTTGAAACCACAGTTTAAAAATGGGTGGGAAGAGTTATTTTAGTTGAAAATAAGATAGAGAGAAATATTTCCTTAGGGTTACAAAGTGTCAATGGATATGGAGTTGCATATAGACGAACACTTGGTTTCCAGTTTGTGGATAGTTTGAAAAGTACACTTATTTTCTTGAACGATAAGGATATATGGTTGGTTTCTAAGGATTTAAATCCCAAGAGATTTAGTTCATTAGGGTTTGGATGGAGTTGCATGGAACTTTTCTATCGTTAGCATTATCCTACTAGAATTTAACAAGAACTTACCGAGATCATGGAGGAGTTCCTTGTTGCTTCGAAATCCTCTATTTTTTTTCTCTTTTGTTTGCTTAGGACCCTCGAGAGAACATTTTTTATTCATAAAAAAGAAGAAACAATGTGGTTACCTTTATTCAGAGATGTGGATTTAGTTTAGGATCTAAAAAAAGTTGATTGAAAAAGTTGAAACTTATTTTCCATAATAAAGTTAGCTTCCTTTCAAGGGCATGCTTAGGTATCCCTTGGAAATCCATCTTTCCTAATTCCATTTCCTCTTCCTCATCCAAATCCTCATTTCCTTCCTCTATAGTAACCATTTCTTCATCAATCTTGACATGCATGTGTTCATTTCCTAAGGGTTCTTTGGACTTTCCTCTATTTTGATTTTTATCCAAATGGGAGTGAGATTTTGATGCTACATGTTGCTAATTTTCTTGTTAGACTCACATGCGTCCTGATCATGTTGACGCATAGATAATAGCATTTCAAAAGTGTTTTTCATTTTACGTCTTTTTGGATTGGCGGGAGGATTTCTAAGCATTTTCCTTTTATTGGTGGCTTTCTTGAAACATTCCTCATCTTTGGTTGGTTGATTATTTGCCTAATTAAAGAGGGTATTCAATGGTAAATCCCATAATAGGTGTCCATGGGCATGGAATTTAAGACAACGAAAAGTGATGTGCTCATGCTTGATGGTTTGGATCTAATCAGAGTCCTGTAAATCTAAACAACAGATGGAGGTCGGCAAGGGTTTTCACACATTTAAATAGACACAAATTCTAGCGTAAGAAGTGTATATTCCCTAATTTCTAGCTTGAACGATTTTCACAAATGGTCCTAATATATATATTTTTGATACCTTCTAGGATTTCCAAATCCTAGTATTCATGTGGCAGAGACTATAAACGGATCCACTAAAATATTCCTTAGTTGGGATGAATTTTTCTATCCATAGAAGAAGATCTAGGCCTCCTGAGTTGAAAAAGTATGGGCCGTTTTCAAACAAATCCTAGTATTCATGTGGCAGAGACTATAAACGGATTGACAATGGTGTATTCATGTGACAGAGACTATAAACGGATCCACAATGGTGTTGTAGTAAAATATTACTTATCTGGGATCAATTTTTCTATCCAGAGAAGAAGATCTAGGCCTCCTGAGTTGAAAAAGTATGGGCCGTTTTCAAACACCCTTTCAGGGTCCTCAACGATGTTAAAGATAGATGTAGAAAATCCCATGGAACCCACTTTAAGTTCGGCATCTACTTTTGGTTTCCATCTTGTTTTGATCCAACACATCAAAGACTTTTTTGAGGGCCATAGACCCATGAATTTACAGATTAAGGTGTAATCTTCAATATACTTGATGGTTTCATTGATTTTATTGGATCCAATTTCATATCTGGCGGTTTGTGATTGCTTGCAAGATGTAGGTTCATGTATGACATGTGGCTTAGTATTTGATCTCTTCATGAGCTGAGAATTTTGGGAGAGGGTGGAGTAATGTTTATTGGATGATGGGTGGGATCTCTTTTAGATTTTGCTACAATATTGTGGAAGGAAGGAGGATAGCTCCCTCCCCCTGCCACAATTGCTAAGGCGTCAGAAAACCCTAGATGCTAATTATGAATTTTAACTTCACTAAGCATACATCTACCTTAGATCTATTTTAAATCATAAAATAAAGTTGTAATTCTAATGATTTGATTTGTAACACTTATAAATTTCGAATTAACATATATTTATGTCAATAAAATATAGAAAAATCAAAACATTTTTAATATATATATATATATATATATATATATATATATATAATAACAAAAACGAGGCAAATTTTATTGGTAATAAACATCGTGAAAACACGCAGAGAGAGTACAACACGGCCGGTAATTTAGAAGAGGCATGAATTTCAAATTTGCTTGCAAACTAGTGGAGTTAGTTTGTTCTAAACCGAGCCTAATATGGACTAGATAGTTCCCATAGTTCCTAGCTAAGTAAATCCTAACAAAAAAACCCTAAAACAAAAATGAAAAAAAAATGTATTTGATAGAATCCCAATGTACCCATGCTTCAGGGAATGACGGCTCGGAGTGTATAAAATATTGTTGATGGCGAGCGAATGTTGAAGCGGGGCCGGGTAATGCCATACAGGTGCATGTTGGTTTGTTTGCCTCGTGTCCCCTATTGAGGTATTCATCCTTCATATTAATGTTGATCAAGATCATTGAACGGGTAGTAAACTTAGGGCCCGGTTTAAAGCTAAAGCCCCCACTTTTTTTTCAAGTGGATTGATTGGCTAGGGAATCATTTGCCTTATTATTTTCGCTGAGGACATGAAGAAATTCCACCTCGGAGAACTTTTGCAGCTCGGATTGAATTCGAAAGAAGAAGTTGCCTTTGTCCGAACCAATTCAATAGTAATTTTTGAATCTCTTATTACTGTGAGATTAGAAATCCCTTGGTTATGAACCAGTAATAATCCTCCTGAGCCAGTAATAATGCTCTTTATAATGCATATGCCCCGGCCTTGTTATTGGCGGTTTGTCGTATGCTCCAAGGAAAGATATGATATATTTAAATAATAATAAGGAAAGATATGATATATTTTAATAATAATAAATACAAAGTAAATAAAAACTAATATACATGTCAACTAACCGACTTGATACAAACTAAATTTGAAAATCGATTCAATGACATTAATTCATTAAAAAATAGATAAACTGCAATATGCATGTCAACTAACTCGATGATTCACATTCAATTTGAAAATCGATTCAATCACTATAAATTCACGTTCATGTTGTTGAAGATTTAGGAAATGACACCTGTAGATTCAGTTTTATATATAATTAACAAAATAATTAACTGTAAATTTTTAAAATCAATTTTTTTAATAAAAATAATCTTACAATACATATTATTTATATATATTTTTAAATTAATTAATATTAAATTATGTAATTTAAAAAATATATATGATAACGATAATAATCATCCAATAAAACTAATTTTATTGCTCGTTCTTTATGATACTAATAGTATAATGGTTAAGAACATGTGTTTCCTCTTAAGAGGTCACAGGTTCAAATCCAGAGGGGGGTAGGGTATGTATACCTTCGTAGACTTTACTAGTCAAATCGCTGGGCGGAGGGGGGTCCCTTGTTCCACAAACAAGGGGGTCTCATACACCAATTTGGTGTGCTGGCTTGGCCATGACCTTAAAAATAGATTATTATTATTATTATTAATATGATATGGAATAAATCAGTATATGAATTAATCTCAACTAACCTTAAAAATAGATTATTATTATTATTATTATTAATATGATATGGAATAAATCAGTATATGAATTAATCTCAACTAACGTAGATGTTTCTAACAGAATCAAAACCTCAAATCTAATTTGTGTAGCTCTTTAGCCATTACCATATAAAAGCGTGTGGATCCATAATCAAGCATAAGCCCCAAAAATGTATTATAAAGCTTTGGTTCACTTAGATTTGTTTCCATCTATCAAAGAAAATCTACTAAAGAGTTCATAAATAGAATAGAATGCCATCCTAACTAGGACCACTTACACAATGGCCATGAGAAAAACTTGACTACATTAAGGCAAGTATTTGTAGTGAGTTCATAAATTCAATAGAATGACATCCCATCTTACACAATGGTTATGGAAAAAACTTGCCTACATCAAGATAAGTATTTCGAGTGAACCCATATTATTGTTTGAATTAGAAATCTATGGCTTGGGCATAAGACTTCAACTAATAATGTGAATATTGTTGTTTTCGTGCATTAGATTTTAAGTATCACCTCTTAGTCTATTCATAATGATTTCCTAAGAGGACAAGATGCAAATAATGTCAATTTGGGTATCATCATCTTTGTAGTTATTCTATGCTTCATAATTAATTATTGATAGCTATTGCTCTGTATCAAAATGGGAGGAGGAAGCATTGGATTCAATCCATATCAAAATGGGAGGAGGAAGCATTGGATTCAATCCAGAAGAATTTTGTTTGAGAAAGTGAAAGGAAAAGAAACCTGGTATGTTCATATCACCTCTTAGTCTATTCATATCGATTTCTTAAGACAACAAGAGGCAAATAATGTCAATTTTGATATCATCATCTTTGTAGTTATTATATATCTTAATAATTAATTATGTATAAGTATTGCCTGGTATCACAATGGGAGGAGGAAGCATTTGATTCAATTCAAAAGAAAATGGTGTTTAAGTCACTAGAAGGAAAATGAATCTTGTATGTTCATCTGTGTGCAATCAAAATTTCTTATTTTGAGGGATGATTTTTGAGGCTAAATTTAGCTCATGGGCTAATTTTCCATGGTTTTTCCCAAAAATAGATTAGCTATTCTAAAAATGATTTGCACAAATTCTATAGGATTAAATTATTTTATCTTAAAAATAGCCAAAATTTTATACAAAATATATAAAATCCTTAGAAATTTGAATAATTTTACAAAAATATTGGCAAATATTTTATAGTTGGAATATGAAGGACTACTAAGATTAGCCAAGGTTTCTACATTTTAAAATAAATTTCCATCCTTAAAATCATTAGTGCTTATTTTTGTACTTAGGAACCCAATAAGACAATGTCAAGGAGACATACCTACCACTAACTATGGAATTCTATAGACTAATACTTCCTCACAAAATTATATCAATCACAGATAATTCTTATCTTTATCAATATCAGATAGTTCTTATATTTCTGAAGTGTTTTGTAGGCCAAAAGCCTATAATTTTTTTTTTACTTAATATCAAATATCAACAATACCTAACTATTATGAAAGTCAAACATTTTGCAAGAAAAAAAAGACCTATCTAGACTTGTAGCACCCACTAAAAATTTATTAGGTCGACATGGTTTCCATTGAGTTGTTCTTCTTTACACACCAAAACCTTATCGAAAATCATGGGCCCCATAACCAAGAAAATTTAGGAAGTTACAATCTTATGAAAAAACAACAAGTTTCTCACTTGTGTAGAGGAATCCATCTATGAAATTAGTATTAGATTGCTCATGATTTTTCAACACCATCCATCAATCATATTCCACGGCCACACACCTCCACATAGTGTTTAATTCCTTCTCCCAAGTAGATCTAATTAATTCAATTTTTGAATTAAGACGCCAAACCTTACAAACTTTTTGTTTATGAATGCCACTCCCATTTTCTCTTTTGTTTTTGTTTTTGGAGGAAGTAACCTTTTACTAACAAATAAAACTATATAAGCTAATGAAAAAAAAACAAATGAATCACAAGAATGAGTTACTATATACTTTCATTGCTTCGAGAAAGAGGTATAAATTCACATAATTTCTAAAAGAGAAACATAGGATAATTCTATAAGAAACATCTAGAGGAGAACTTCTAAATATTTTTACAATGGAAGAATTAGCATTAGTAATAATATTTTAACATACTAGCCTATGATTATTACAATGCCCTTCTTGTTTCCATCTCTCCTCAAATATCTATGTATGGAAACAATCAAATCTTGTGGTCAGAATATGAATAGTGTATAATACTAAAATATAGAGTAAGATGCTTGAAAATAAGATCAATGGGTGGGAATATACAAGGGTTTATATGGGCAGGTTGGAAGGCGCACTCACTAAGGAGGAGAGCACACATCTCGAGGTAGACCAACAGGGTGCTACCACAAAGGTGCACCTCCTTCCAGATGCAGTGCACTTCACCACAAAGGCCACATGGAGTGCATATCTACCTGGGAGGTTGGGCACAAGTCCCAATGACCAGGAACTGGTCAAATAAGATAGTTGTTAGGGTTTGGGACATTTTCTAGTTGTTGGCTAGTTAGAATTGGACTACGTTTGATCAAAACCATTGTATGTTCAACCTATTCTATATATCGGTCCAAGTTGCTTCTCCTCCACTAGTGAGAGATTTCGGTGGTCGGTCCAGAAAAATCCATATCCCTTCCTAATATGTGCTCAGGTTGGAATTTTATTTTTTAGAGTTAAGGGATGCACTAGGGTTTATTTTAATCCTCCTCTCTCTCTCTGCCAAGAGGTACACTAGGGAAACCACCTCCTCCTCTTGTTCTAGGGACTATTTCTAGAGGTGCGTTAGGGAAACCCCCTCCTTCTAATCCAATATATTTAGATGATCCCATGGCTGCAAACCCCTCTTTTATTTTGATTTCTGTTGATTCTAATGCTACCTCGTTTGTCCCTCTCTCCACCCATAGTTTCCACATCAAGTAGTATCTTTCTATGCTCATTATTGATAATGGAGGCAAGAATAATTTAGTAGCTTATGATTTGTTGAACCGATTAAACCTTCCCACCACCCCTCATCCCTCTCCTTATCAATTAGGGTGGGTTTATAAGGATGAACCTCATCTCATGGTCACATAAAATTGCGATGTCACCTTTTCCATTGGACCATTCTGTGATGTTGTCCTTTTTTATGTGTCTTCATTGGATTTTGGTGATATTCTTTTGGTAATCCCATACCATAAAATTATGATTCCATCCACCATGATGGCACCCATCAATATCACCTCAAACAGGATGGTCAAACTTGTGTTCTTACCTCTTCATCCATGAAAGCTCCTCATCTACCCATTGGTCAAGATGTCATCTTCCAAGTAAGTCTTAATGAATCCCTCTCCTTATGCTTTTTGCAACATATTAATCCAAATAGTACTCATGATTCCATTGCACCTAATCTGTCTATTATTCTCTGTGAATTTTGTGATGGGTTTTCTCCTTTGGAAGGCCTTCCACATCAACACCCGATTGAGGATTCTATGGACCTCATTCCTCGTGTTGATCTTCCTAATTCCCCTTCATACCACTTGTCTTCCTATGAGGATGATGAAATTTAATTCTAACTCAAACAACTCATCAATTCCATTCATATCTAATCTAGCTTCTCTCCTTACGCCTCCCATGCCTTAATTATTACCAAAAAGGAGAGTGATAAGTGGCATTTAGTCACCAATTATGGGGCTCTCAATACGATTACTGTAAAAAATCACTATCCTCTCCCTCGTATAGAAGACTTGATTTATCAACTAAAAGGGGAAAAGTATTTTACAAAGATGGATCTCACGACAAGCTATCACCAAGTGTGCATGGCTGCTACTGACTCTTTTAAAACAACTTTTTGAACAATATTTGGGATATATGAATGGATGGTGATACCTTTTTTCCTCACCAAATCCCCTACCACATTCCATATGCTCATCAATGATATATTCCATCCTATTTTGGGCTGCATTGTGGTAATTTATTTGGATGACATTGTAGTCTTTAGTAAGACTTGGGAGGAAAACTTACAACATGTGCACAAATTACTCCAATTTTTGTGTACCAATCACCTTTAGGTCAAGGAACACAACTCTTCCTTTGGCTAGAATTATGTCTCTTATTTGGAATTTCTCATCGACTAGGAAGGTGTCTATCCTAATGCTTGTAAAGTTCAATCTCTAGCACAATGGCATGCTCCTCAATCCGTGTTGGCCCTTAAAATTTTTCTTAATGGGATCAATTTTTACATGAAATTCATTCTTGACTTCTTTCAGTTGGCTAAGACCCTTCATCATTTGGCCAATCACTCCACCTTTCTTTAGAATCTGGTGGCTTAGGATCAGTTCCAGTGCCTTAAAGGGGCTCTTTGTTAAGCACTCGTCCTTCATTTTCCCAATTTTCAACAACCTTTTGTAATTGACACTGATGCCTCTCAACATGCGATTGGAACAATTCTTAAACAGGGAGGACATCCAATTTCTTACCATTTTGAGACATTGGCTCAAGCCAAACAACACTACAATACCTATAATAAGGAATTGTACAATATCGTTCAGGCCTTAAAACAACGATTCCACTATATCTTGGGTAAGGAGACCATTCTTCATGCTGATCATCATCTTTTTATTTTTATTATATCTCAATCTAAGCTCTGTGAACAATGTCATTTGAAGTGGGATGCTTATCTACAATGTAACATCCCACTCTGGCGCACTTACCAAACTTATTCTTTGAGGACACTTGCTCGCAAGTGATCTGGATTTTTATGATGATAAAACTTTTTCCTTCATTATGATGCGTTAAGTTATATGACATGATGTTTTTACTACCTTGATGTAGACAGGTGTTGCTGACTCAGTTTCATTGAGTGTGCAGGGTTTCGGACCTTGAGGATGCAGAGGCATCAGTGGAACTCCCTTGGACTCCAAATTGAGTCAGGGAGTGGGCTAATTGGGTTGTTTCATTTACGGTGATATTGTTTTGATTTGATGATATTGATTTAATGATATGTTGTTGACATGATCTGACACGATGGTTGATGATGCAGGATGACGATAGCTTGCCAACCAGACTCACATATGGAGTAAAGGGGCCACACACGAGTTCCAGAGAG
>JASDQU010370817.1:0-18164 GCA_032191745.1 Picea mariana
CCTCCCTTTACATTTGGAAGCTGTAGCTACCTTTGGAAGTCATTACTTCCCTTGAACAAAAACTATTGATTATTTCTCATATATTGTGCATGGTGTATTGTGGTGTATTGGTGTAACTCTTATACTATTGTTTATTGCTCATTGGATATAATTGAATGGTTTAAGCATAAGCTGAAAACGGTTTTTAAATTGTACTTGATACTGATTCACCCCCTTCTTAGTATCAACACCATTTCCATTCCAACACCGGTAATGGCTGCAATAGGCCGGTTGGATGCTGGTGTTTGAATTTTACTTGTTGAAAATCCTGACACTTAGCTAAGTATTCTGTTGTTTTTCCCTTCATATTAGGCCAATAAAATAACTTTCTCCATGCTGTTATTGTTTTTTGGTATCCTATATGACTAGAATATGGTTTCTGATGCACTTCATCCAAGACTGTTAAATTTAATTATGTTGAATCTGGTATGTATATCCTATTTTAAAACCATAGTAAACCATCCTTGTCCAAACTCGGGTCTGTTTTGTCTGAATTTTCTGTAGTGTTTTGTAATTCTACCACTTAATGTAATTTTCATCATTATTAACTGCAATCTTTATCCTCTATTGAAGATCATTTTCTGCCCGACTGACGTTTATTTCAAACAACCCGTGAACTCTTCTTCTCAAAGCATCAACTAATTTAATTTCCCTACCCTTGATATGTCTTACCTAAAAATCAAATTCACCCAAGAAGGCTAGAAATATTTCTTGCCTTACAATAAGCTCCAGCTAACTAAACAAATATTTCACACCGCTGTTATCTGTCAATAGTAGGAATCTTCTGCCCATTATGTAGTGCCGCCACATTTTTAAGTCGTGTATTACCGCTACCAATTCTAAGTCATGAGTGACATGGTTACACTCGTGATCCTTTAGTTTCCAAGACTCATAACAAATCACATGTCATTCTTGAGTTAGGACACCACCTATTCCTTCTTTACTCGCATCTACACAGATGGTGAAGTCTTTATCTGGATCTGCTACCTTTAAAATGGGTGTGGTTGTTAACAATTCCTTTAACTTATTAAAAGTATATTGACACTTATGTGACCAGTTAAACTTGGTTCCTTTCTTTTGTGATGATGTGATAGGGTAAGAAATTTTGGAAAATACCTTTATAAATCAACGATAATATCTGGTGATTCCCATGAATAACCAGATGTTTGCTACATCCTTTGGTACCAGCCATTCCATGATGGCCCTTATTTTCTTAGGATCAATTGCAATACCTTTTGTAGATATTACATGGCCCTTAATTTGTCCAAGTACTCACTTAAAATACTATTCATTAAACACATGAGCGTGGCTGGCGCATTAGTGAGTCTGAAAGGTATAACCAAAAATTCATAATGTCCATATCTCATTCAAAAATTTTCTTTAGTTAGGTCTTCATCTTTTATCCTAACCTCGTGATAACCAGATCGTAAGTCCAATTTTGAGAAAATATTTTCCCCACCTACTTGATCAAACAGATCATTTATCCAGGTAAGGGGTACTTGTCCTTTTTATTCATCTTTTTTAATTGTTTGTAATCGATGCATAATCTCAGAGTTCTTTCTTTTGTTTTCACAAAGAAGACTGGTGCTCCCCATGGGGAAACACTTGGTCTGATATACCCTTTGTCCAATAATTCATGTAGTTGAATTTTTAGCTCTGTCAATTTCGAAAAACTCATTCGGTAAGGTTATTTAGAGATAGGGGCTAAACCAGGTAGTAAGTCGATAGAGAAGTCTATCTCCCTTCTAGGGGGTAATTCAGGTATTTCATCAACAAACATGTCTCTGAAATCATGTAGCACAAGAAAATCCTCCAAGTTGGGTTTATTTTCTTTTTCTAATAGGTTTGTTACTTGGATGGCATAAACTTCAAATCCCTTTCTCATGCATTTCTTTAATTGCATTGTTGAAATATGTCTAATTGAGACTAGTTTTCATATACCTTGAACTTTTGTAAACATGTCATTTTCATCTTTATACTTGAGTGTTTTTTCATAACAATCTTGCACTGCTTTATGATTTTCTAACCAATCCATTGCAATAATTACATCATAATATCCTAGAGGTAGAATGTTAAGATTTTTCCTTATGTTTTGACCACCTAAGTTAAACTCATAATAATAAATAAAGTCAACCACTTTCCTTTTAGTTCATGTTGCTAGTTGTACCAGCCACGATTTTTCATGTCTCATTTTCTTAAGTTTATTTGAATTTACTACACCAGGAGTTATATAACGTAACTTGGCTCCAAGATCAATTAAAATAGAGATTTGAGTGTTACTGATTTGAAGTTCAATTTCCACCACAGAGGACTGGTGGTCAGCTTGTCGGCCATCCATGGATGCATTTATCCGATGCAACCTTCTGCCCACTTCTCCCACCATCAAGGCTTCCTGCAAATTGTGAAAAACAGTTCATGTTGATGAATTTAAACATGGACAGTTCCTTCTTATAGAAGGTTCTCCACATTCCCAACACTTTAATGGTTATTGGGGGCTGTCCCCAAATTTTTTTGTTCCTAGATTTACCGGTTTACCACCACCTTGCGTATTTGGATTGTTGGAGTGAAAATATTTTCTTATAAATATTTTTTCTATGTACCAATAAGGAGTTGGCTGGTATCCCTTCTTTTGTTGGTTCATTCAGTCTTGTTTCTTATCCTTACAATCTTTCAAAAATTCTACCTGTTGTTTGTATTGGTTGTAGCACATTCGATCTTTTTTGAATACTTCACTCAAGGACTTGGGGTTATAAAACTTGATTCTATCCTTGTAATATTATGGTAAATTTTGACTATTCCATCTGTTTCTACTTTATTCCCTTGGCGAATTTCAGATCTTTCCACCAAATCCTTTCCTTTCCTTTCAGGTTATATATAGCCATTCTAACCCTCATGTTGTTGGAATAGTTGTAGATCTGAAAATACTTCTTGATGTCTAATAATCATGCCTCAAATTCCTTCCTTGTTCTAAATTCCTCATCAAAGGTAGCGGGTTTGATTTTCTTAAATTTCCCCTCAAGGTGATCTACCTGTTTCCGTTTTCTATCTGGTTTTGTTTTATTTTCAGATGAATTGTCCCCTTTTTCTGATTCTGGACCAGAATTCTTGGAGTCCCTTTTACTGACCTCTTCTCCATGGTTCTCATCCTTTTGGATTTTGTTTGTCACAATACTACACAGCAGGACTTCATTTATTTCCTGGTGCTCCTGCTATGGCTTCTTCATTTTCTCATTGTCTTCCTTGAAAACTTGCAGCTCAATGATGAGATTCCTCATCATTTCCACAACTTTAGTGGGTGATATCTCATCACTATTATGCCTCTGATCTTCAGGCAGTTTTTGTTTAGGATTCCCCTCAAGTGTGATTTATGCGTCATCCTGGGCTGCCATGATTAACACAAAACATAAAAGATTTTTTTGGTTGTAACAGTAATGGTTTGTATCTTTTTTTTTTTTTTTTAGTTAAACATAGATACGTCCTAAGTAACTACTTTGGCCCTATTCAAGGTCCATATAGTGTAACCTTCACTCTTATACCATATGTAATGTACCTCAATTTCGTCATAAAAAAAAATAAAATTCTAAGGGACATTAACCTTCAATTCCTTAAAAACAGACTTATAATAAAATAAATAACCTTTTATTTCCATTGTTAAACTATGATGGTTTACTTAAGTTATAAATGTTAACGATGACATTACTACCCATCGTGACACCCGGTGCACATAGTTTTTTTCTAAAATGATAGTTCCCACAATCTAGCATTTTTCTTTCAATTTTTAAGTCATGCTAGCATTTATATGTGGTTATAAGTGTATACCTGGTATTAACCTAGAATTGAAATAGGCATAGGACTTAGGGTCCTAACCTCTCCTCTAAAACACACCTCCATACTTGTGCGCAAGGTTAAATTCCAAGACTATATGAAAAGGACTTATACATAACGTATTGGGGTCGGGATTATATACCTTGGTGATATGTTTGTTTAACATAAGGTTTTGGCTCTTCTATCCATGAAAAAAGTCATCGATAGGCATTTTCAGTATAATTTTCCATTCGATAATAGTTTTTCGTTCGACACATGGTATAACAATTTTTATTGTTAGAAGGGAAACCCTATGCTAACAATTCATTAACTCTACCAAATATGAGCGACATCTAACCAGACTAGGTGCTAAACTGGACTAATAGTGGTTAGGGATAAAATATTTCCAAATCGTAGGATTTCGAGGAAACCACCCTTCACTTTTGTAATTCATTAAATGTGATAGGATGGTTTATGATAGTCGAGAGTTAAACCTTTGACTCAGTAGTCAATGCAGGGGTGAGAAAAAAGGCCATCCTTGTACCTTCATCCAACCCAAATGCGCCAATTCAGTTCCATCACATGGCCCACACCTCCCATTGTACCATCAACACTATGTTGGGCCCTAGCAAATCCCCCTATATTTTTGCAAAATTTAAAGCGCCCCCATTCGAGTCCTGATAATTATAATGAGCTATAGAATAAAACTTTACAAATAGTTCCATTCCTTAGCTTGATTTGAGACAAACTTAAGACATTCACTTTAGTATGAGACATTCATTACAAGAGTATATGTCAAAAGTTAGAAACAAGCATAAAAATCTCAATTTAAACAAAACATTATTTTATATCAAATGTTTACTTTTGTTTAAATTATGATTATGCGTTCATTGTTTTTCTCATTAGCAAGTTTGACTATTTTGAATAATGTGTTAAATACTTTATCAAATAATATCTTGGTTGGTTTCTCATTTTCATGAAATCATTTGGTGATATTAATTAATTAAATTCTTTTTTCATTTTGCATCTCATTTTAAAATAACAATAATAAAAGAATTATCTATCATTTGTTTGATTTTGTAAAAAACTAAAATTAATATTTTTTTTCATTACCTTGAAGCTTCCAGATCATATTTGAAAACAAATTATAAATAATGTTTGTTTATAAGTTATAGTTAGTTTAAATTCATTTTTTATTTTTCTAGATTTTGTTTTATTCACAATTTTTAGGTTATTAATTTAGGTTCTTTTTGTTTCACAGGTTTCTATTATCAAATATTTGATATATACCTGATCATGTCTTGATTTTATTATCCAAATACATTCAAGATAACTGATCCAAAAATAATTTTGGATTGCTACAAATAATTTTATGAGCAACAACAGATAAAATTTGGAAAGGTGTCAAGATCAGATAGATGATTTTGCAGAACTGATTGCAGTCCAACCGTGAGAAATTTGAAGAAACAGTTGAAAACCCAGAACCAAAATGGACCCATTTAGCTTATGCATAGATATTTTCTCAAAAAAATGTACAATTGTAGAAATATTTGGATCTCTTTTAGAGGCAAACTT
The DNA here is from genome assembly GCA_032191745.1 of Picea mariana. Lineage (NCBI taxonomy): Eukaryota > Viridiplantae > Streptophyta > Pinopsida > Pinales > Pinaceae > Picea > Picea mariana. The sequence continues at coordinate 5,419 of JASDQU010370817.1, forward strand.
CAGGTGGCAGAAATTAATAGTGACGCCCAGACTGTTCATTCATTTTATAAATATATGAGAACGATCAGAGCCAAGTGATCAAAGAATGGGAGAGGAGGATTTTAATCCTTTCTCTTTTGTATATTATTTCTTTTGTAAACTTTTTATTTATTTTCAAATTGAGTAATGGATGGCTGGAATATTTGGGAGAATGAACGAATATTTTCAAAGAAGAATATGGAATTCTAGGTTGCTTAATGGCTTTTGTCTTGTAAGTAAAATGGTTTTATTTTCATTATAATATATTCATATTCTTTGAATAATTGATTATGCATTGATTCCAAAAAACTTTATAGACAAGTGTTTCCAAAAAACTTTATAGAATGACATATATGCATTTTGGCTTTAGCCTTTTGTTTATAATGGTGTTATTAATGTTTTTTTTAATCATGTTACATGTGAGGGTCTTATATCTTTAGATTAAATGATCTATGATGTGTAGGAGGTTTATATTATAAATACCATCTGTCATTTGCTTCATCAAAATACAAATGTTGTGATTATATCTTCGATTTAAATAATGGGATTTATCTTTTAGTTTTAATTTGAATGATAAAATGCATAGATTGCTTCCATATTTATCTTCTTGCAATCGTGTATAATTATGATATCACAGGTTTATGTTTGTGTTTCCTTTTCTTTCATTAAAACCTAAGCTCCCAATACATGTTCTGAAATTATTTAGAATCGTCATAAGGTTCATTGTAGATTTCTCTCTTGGACATGGCAGTTGGATGTTCACCAATCATGCAAATGACTTGGATACACCTCACTAATTAACTGACATGATAGCTTCCTTGTATTTTTCTGTCATTTACATATCATTGAAACTAGAATGTGTGGTTCAACATTGACTATCCATATGTTCACGTTTCATTAACTTTTTTGCAATATTCTTTAAATTTATAAAAGAAAAACAATAAGTATTTTTATGTTCTTTCTCTATATACTTCATAGAAGTAGTCATTTTTCACATCGATTTTCATAAGTTTTGATTAAAAATTGCATCTTGTAAATCATGTAAATAAGTGAGACTTGTATATATTCTTCTTAAATACAACTACTATAGTTACATTTGAACATATGCATATATATATTGTATTTAGTAATTAGTTAGTTATTTCTCTCTTTTATTTGTTTCTTTTAGGATTCTTAGATTCACTAATGGAGCCATTAAACCCATTAGAATGAGTTACACCAAATGGATTAGGTTATTTAGACAACTCCGGACTGAACTTGCTCTTCTAGTTGACAGACAATCAATTTTGCCCGTCAAAATATGGTGCTTGAAGGAAGGCCAGACGGACAAGCTAGCCTTGTAGGAGTCTTTGTTTCAAATTTATTAATTTCTCATGGATCCCCAAATCATTGTGTTGGATCATGATTTCCACTTCTCATTACCTGATATTCCCAACAAGACAGTCTCTCTCTTGTCCAAAATCACCTTTGATGGTGGGGGGAATGTATCTGCAAAAGACCATNTGGGGGGGAATGTATCTGCAAAAGACCATATTAACAAGTTTTGGTGTAAATGCATCAAGCATGATATTTTTGATTTAAAGGTTTTGTGTAGATTGTTTGCTTTTACTTTCAGGGGTCGAATTAAACATTGGTTTGAGTCTTTTCCATCATATCACATTTTTGATTGGTTTCAATTTGTAGATGAATTTTTAGATGCTTTTGAAATCTATGATTACAATCAATTATGTGAAGAATTTCAGACTTTGTTAATCAATGGTGATTCATATTCAAAAGACTTTTGGATAAGAATCCATCATGTTCTTTGTAAATTTAATCTTGATGACATGTCATTTTTATTAAATCGCCTCTATGATGCTTGCATCTAGTCATATTCGATCGCAAATGATGAAGCAGTTATAAATACTATCACTCAATTGCAAGAAGAATTGTGTTCACAGGATGAGAGTGATCCTTCCAAAAATTTTGAACAAACAAGGAAATTAAAATCTATTGAAAATGTTCTTATTGATAATCAAATTGGTTTTTCCTCTAAATTAATGTATTTTCAGTCCTCGACCATCGTGGAAGAAGATTCGATGTTGGGTCAAGGTGAATGTTCTCATTCTCCTAACTCTTTATCTAACCATTATTTAAATTCGATTATTGAAGAAGACTTAGGTGATGAAAATGATCTTAAACATTCTAACATTCCAATGAAACTGATTAGAGATGTAGATCTGCAATTGGAAGAAGTAACCTTAAACCCTCATCTACAAATCATACCTTATCAACATGAAATATCATATGTTTTCCATGGAAGTTTTGAATTATCTATTGTACAGGAGGCAATTTTAGAAGATTATAATATGTTGAAGAATTTATCACCAAAACAAAGTGAAAGTTTTAATGAAAATGAAGAGGAATATCTTGAGAATACAATTGTTAAATATCATAGCTCAAGATATTCTTTTCATGTTCTTATTTTTTATTTCTTTTACTCTTTATATCTCGATCTCTTCTTAGATTTTGGTGGATTTGATACTTTACCCACGGTATCTTACTCTTTGCCACCACAATCCAATCTTTTTGAAATACCAAAATTTGGTGAAACTAATTCCAAACATAGCACTTATCAAGTTGGATTTGATGCTCTTTCACTTTCATCACTCGAATGGAAAAATGACATGTTGCAAGATGATTTTATATTATTTATTTTTGAAAAAGACAATGCACTCATCCTTATGGAGATCGAATATTCTATATTGCATATTCGTTCTTTGATTAGTTTGAATTTTAATGTTTATGCTTCACATTTTGAAACGATCAATTTCATCAAAGGAAGCATTCAAACCAATAATATAAATAATGTCATGAATACTCTTATGATGTGTTCCCCATTGATATATTCATTTCATCAAAGTCATAGTTTGCATCCTAATTTTGATGACATGATCTCAGAATCACTTGAAGATTCGTATCAAAAAAAATTTCATAATAAAGATAAGGTTGTTCTTGCTTTGTTTCTACCTAAATATCTAGGAAGTAATCATCACATGATTTTTTTACATCCTACATTTGAAGAAATTGATGAACAATTGGAGAATTGTTAGGAGGATGGGGCATTTCAGCTTTGGCAGATGGTTATGTCAGGTCCCCGTAATATTGACATTTTTTCCAAACTTACTTACACTCTTCCATGCCATTGTGACTTGTATCACGACCAGATTGCAGAATGGATGGAGGATTCATACAAAAAGAATGTTCAAGGGAATGGTAAGGTCATGCTTTCTTTGTTTTTAAATGATGATGATAAAGGTAAGTATGATATATTTTTGTTATTTTTTGATATACTATCATCCTTGTTAGTAATATTTTATTTTGTTTCCATTGCAGGATTGGAGTTACTCCGATGGCTACATTGGAAGCATGACTTCACTTAGTATTTTTTATTTATTTAGTAGTTAGAGTAGGTTTAGGAGTAGGTTTTCTTTTAGTTTTTTTGTCAATATTTCCTTTTGTAATAATGTTGTTATGAACAGAAGCGGGCACACCAAGAGAACCATAATATGAATGTTTTCAGGGAAGTCCACTTTAAATCTTGTTATCTCTGCTTTTCGTTGAATATTTCTTTTCAAAAATGCAGTATCATCATGAAAATTTTAAATCGAAAGTAAAGAGATAAGTAAATTTGAACTATCAATTCAACCCTGACCCAAGGTGCCACAAGTAGGACTGCACTCATCTTAATGAGGATTTTTCTATTTTTAGTCTCTTTTATTTTTGATAATAATGCTTGGTCAAAGTAACATCTTATGCATCACTATCTTAAGAAAAGAGCTTCCTTGCACATGATATTTTATATGATTTAGTTCTTCCTTTATTTTATAGTGAGATGCTAGTGGATCCAAAAGATCAAGTTTATCTTTGGCCAAAAACGTTTCTTGAAAAGTTTTCTTTTGTTGTTTTGATTTTGTGTACTTCTGATTTTGAATACAATTAATAAAATTTGATTTGGTTTGTTGTGTGTTTTTTTGTTTTCTTTGATTATTTTAAATGAGTTTTATTCGTATCTTTCTTTTTGAATCAATATATTTCCGATCAAAGAATATTGTTGAAGGAAGCATTTATTTTAAGACTTGTGTTTTTCAAGCAAATTGAAATAGTTCAAAGAGGTCCTGATATTAAGATATGGCTCACACAATTGATTTTTAAGTCAATTGTCACTTTCATTTTGTCCTCAAAATATCTTTGCTAGAGTATTATGCCAGAGATATGGTTTAAATCATTGAGAATTACGATGATCTTTAAAAATTTTATGCCATCCATATTCTAAGGAATCAATTTTAAGTGCTTTCCCATTCTCTAGATGATTTCTTAAAGGAAATCTAAAATCTCTAAACCATGATAAAACTTCTAGTTTTGAAAGAAAATAAATAACATGGTCAACTATTCACGTGTATTGCAATTAACGTCCAGTATCACCCTACTCTCTTTGTGATCAAGAAATCTATAATTGTATTATTATTTAAAAGTGGAATAAGAGGGTTGAAAGCACTTGTGTGTGGGAAGTGTGTGTAAACCCGTCGGGGTACTAAACATGCTCACTGGCAATGGGTAAATGCACACATGATACCAAGACAACTTCGTTGGGGTACTGAACAGGCCTGCTGGCAACGAAGCAATGTCAGGTCGAGAGGTAGAAGGTATATGTTTTTAAATTAGATTTTATGAAAGAATACATCATGTGGATACAACTATTGGATGGGATTAAATCATTTTAGTGGGTTAAATGGCATCCCTCTCAAGGCTATGGATGCCTGCTAGCAGTAGTGGCTTTGTCAACGGTATTGAAGTTATTTTATAAACATCGTGACTCTTTGATTAAGAAAGTATTTCAAGTCATACTTTTCTGCAAAGAAAATTCTATTGTATGATTATAACATTGAGCTTATCCTAACACTATATGGTCTCAAAGTGAATTTCTTCAAGGGAGCTTAAATCTTTTTTCAAGTCTTATTTTTTTCTTCTTGAGATGAAATCTTACCAGATTAGAGATAACTGCTTCACCCAGTAAGTTGTCAATTTTTGGGCCCCAGCAAATTCCCCTATATTTTTACAAAATTTAAAGGGCCCCCATTCCAATCCTCATAATTATAATGAGCTACATAATCAACCTTTTCAAATAGTTTCATTCCTTGGATTGCTTTGAGACAAAATTAAAACATTCACTTTAGTATGATACATTCATTACAAGAGTATATGTCAAAAGTTAGAAACGAGCATAAAAATCTCAATCTAAACAAAACGTTAATTTTTATCAAATGTTTACTTTTGTTTAAATTATGATTATGTGTTCATTATTTTGCTCATTAGCAAGTTTGAATATTTTGAATAATGTGTTCAATACTTTATAAAACAATATCTTGGTTGGCTTTTCATTTTCATGAAATCATTTGGTGATATTAATTAATTAAATTATTTTTTCATTTTGCATCTCATTTCAAATTAATAATAATAAAAGAATTATCTATCATTTGTTTGATTTTGTAAAAAAATATAATTAATAATTTTTCTTCATTAACTTGAAGCTTCTAGATCATATTTGAAAACAAATTATAAATAATGTTTGTCTATAAGTTATAGTTAGTTTAAATTCATTTTTTATTTTTCTAGATTTTGTTTTATTCACAATTTTCAGGTTATTAATTTAGGTTTTTTTTTTATTTTCGAGATTTCTATTATCAAATATTTGATATGGATCTAATCATGTCTTGATTTTATAATCCAAATACGTTCAAGATCATCGATCCAAAAATAATTTTGGATTTCTACAAATAATTTTATGAGCAACAATCGATACAATTTGGAAAGGCGTCAAGATCAGATAGTCGATTTTGCATAACTGATTGCAGCCAAACCGTGAGGAATTGGAAGAAACGGTTGCAAAACCCAGAACCAAAATGGACCCATTTACCTTTTGCGTAGATATTTTACCAAACAAATGCACTATTTGAGAGATATTTGGGTCTCTTTTAGACGCAAATTTCAGGTGGCGGAAATTAATAGTGAGGCCCAGACTGTTCATTCATTTTATAAATATATGAGAAAGATCAGAGCCAAGGGATCAAAGAATGGGAGAGGAGGATTTTACTCCTTTCTCTTTTGTATATTATTGATTTTGTAAACTTTTTATTTTTTTTCAAATGGAGTAATGGATGGTTGGGATCTTTGCGAGAATGGACAGATATTTTCAAAGAAGAATATGGAATTCCAGGTTGCTTAATGGCTTTTGTCTTGTAAGTAAAATGGTTTTATTTTCATTATAATATATTCATATTCTTTGAATAACTGATTATGCATTGATTTAAATAGATTTAGTCTTTTTTATCAATACATGATTAATTATTATCATTTATGTATAAATTTTTTCAATCTTTAAAGTCTATTATCCAAACAATTTCTTCTAGGACTATAGAATGGACAAGTGATTCCAAAAAACTTAATAGAATGACATATATGCATTTTGGCTTTAACCTTTTGTTTATAATGTTGTTATTAATGTTTTTTTCAATCTTGTTACATGTGCAGGTCTAATATCTTTAGATTAAATGATCTGTGATGTGTAGGAAGTTTATATTATAAATACCATCTGTCATTTTCTTCATCAAAATACAAATTTTGTGATTATATCTTTGATTTAAATAATGAGATTTATCTTTGAGTTTTCAATTAAATGATAGAATGCATAGATTGCTTCCATATTTATCCTGCTGTAATCATGTATAATTATGAGATTGGAGGTTTATGTTTGTGTTTCCTTTTCTGTAATTAAAACCTAAGCTAACAATACATGTTCTAAATTTATTTATAATAGTCATAAGGTTCATTGCAGATTTCTCTCTTCGACATGGTAGTTGGATGTTCACCACTCATGCAAATGACTTGGATACACCTTACTAATTCACTAACATGATAGCTTCCTTGTATTTTTCTGTCATTTACATATAATTGAAACTAGAATGTATGGTTCAACTTTGACTATCAACATGTTCATGTTTCATTAACTTTTTTGCAAGATTCTTTAAATTTATAAAAGAAAAACAATAAATATTTTTATGTTCTTTCTTTATCTGCTTCCTAGAAATAATCATTTTTCACATCGATTTTCGTAAGTTTTGATTAAAACTTGCATCTTGTAAATCATGTAAATAAATTAGAATTATATATCTTCTTCTTAAATACAACTACTATAGTTACATTTGAACATTTGTACATATATATAGTGTGTTTAGTAATTAGTTAGTTATTTCTCTATTTTATTCGTTTCTTTTAGGATTCTTAGATTGGCTAATGGAGTCATTAAACCCGTCAGAACGAGTTACACCAAATGGCTTGGGTTATTTAGAAAACCCTAGACCCAACTTGCTCTTCCAATTAATGGATGGTCAATTTCGCCCGTAAACACACTCATCATGCATGGGGTGAGAGCTCTAGGGTTACAATAGTTACTCCTTTTTCATTTATGTGAAACTATTCTGAAGTTTTATATGCATTTCTCTTTTCTTTCCTGGGGTGGGGAGAATGGAGGCTTGGAGATCCTCTCAGTACTGTTCTCATTAATGGTAAGTGGGTCCTCTAATTTTATATATTAGACTCAAGATCTTTGACATTTCATTTTTTGTGTTCCTTTTCCAACGAATTCACAGAGGTAGCGTTCAATGTGTATGTCGTTTACTATTAAGGTTAGTTGTCTCTTACATTCCATTAATTCTTTCTGTGCCATTACTGGGTGTTGAGTCTCATCATGACTTCACCAAGACTATAGCCCAGAAGTCAGTCGGTAGGTTATGGATTCACACGGTGACTACCTATTAACAATTATTCATGACATGGAATCTCATTTGGTAAGTTTCGAATAAAATTTTCCTACCTTGGTTGGTTACCTAGTATTGAGTTTTTATTCAGGTTCTCGGTTCCCCAACTACCCAATGAATTCTTATGACTATAACTTATTATTTGAATTTTTTTCTCAATTTTCATTCGACATAGCCATAAATAAAAATTCTCTATATCCCACATTGTATACTTAAAAATTTGGGTCATCCTTTTGTGCCAATTTTCTTAAAGTCTGAGCGTATAATAAAGGTCATACGAGTATAGTGATTCAGCACGATGTTGACCCTGTGTTTATTATTAGTTAAATAAATGTTTCTCAGACAATATTATATACACTTTTGATGGTTTTAGTTGACCTGTGGCTTCCAATTTCAATGCTCACAATTAGAATAATTATTTGGTCCATTCTTGTTATGCGACTCACACACTTCACTATAGTCATCATTTGTATATTCTTTCCTGCAATGTTTTTCGATTTACTTAATCTGGTTCTTATCACTAACGATGGGACGCCGTGATTACGAGGGTAGCCATCAGAGAGTCTTGGGATGATCCTCCCCTTTTGGTCTGGGAAGTTACTCAGCTCATCGCAATAGATAAGGATATCAGATCCCTCAATTAAAAGTTAAGTATGAATCTGCAAATCCTTTCCTATTACTAATCATTTTATTATATTCGTCTTATCTCTGTTGAACAATTATTAAAGCTATTTTGTGAAATCTTGTGCAGGCGATTCGATGACAAAAGAATTTTGGATGTCAATCTTCGCCACCCACATAAGAGGTATTTGGGTTCCACCTCGCCCCTTTCAAGGAGGGTCTTAGATGGCTAATGGTTAAAAATATATAAATTAAAGAGTCATGTTCGTGGGTGAAGATTTGTTGTTTAAAGATAAATTATTCTTTACCTCTTTTAATTTCCTTCACGGCCGAGTAAGAGAGTCAAACCTTAAAATTGTATATTTGGTTGAATGATTATATTGAAATTTACTATGTCATTATTCGAAACAGGATTGGAATGGAAATATGAATAGATTTTCTTTGCATAATAGAATTTATCTTCAACATTATGGAATAAGTAATATTGTGAATAATACATATTGTTCTTCATTCCTGTGTCTTTACTTTTGACCTTTATCAAAGGAGATCCTAGGCATAACGAATAAAAAGGTCATGGATGTATTAATTCTTTTGTTTATTGTTTTAACCTTTTATTCCATAAATGTAAAAAGTTAGTCTGAATCATTTGTTTCCCTTCCGATCTGTACTGAAGGTTTCCTGAAGATGTCATGACTACATGAAACTATTTGTTTTCCTTGCCATAGTCAGTGTTGGTTGGATCTAAGCAATATATATTTAAAAGGTATGAGTCTATGACTGTAGACAGTTATAGATGTGACTCTGTAAATATATCCTAGGAGATTTCTTTATATATATACGACCATTTTTTTGATAATTTATTTTGTATAGTTGATTCTACATAACTATTAAAAATTTTACATATTATTTATACAATACGTGTACAGAAATCTTGTAATTATGTATTTCCATTTCTATATTGACTACTGTATCAATTTTCGAATATAAATGCATATATTTCATAACTATATTCATATAGCTATATATACTTCGTGAATTCCTATCATAGTAGAGTTTCGTCCAGATTTGGGATTTTAATCTATACAGGTTGAATTTTTAATACATAACTTGAATATCTTATAAGCGTATGATCTTATGATAGGTAGGAATTTTCCATAATTTGTATTTTGTATCTTCTTGGTTAAATTATTACTTTATGTAAGATAACTTTTTCCTTGCCATGACTAATACACAATGGCTTTACAACACTATTTACTATTTAGATCTATTCCTACCATAGATAATACACAATCATTTTATAAGTCGATTTCTTAACATAATAGTTATGTTCCTACAACAGATCACCTACAGTAAATAAATAGATGTATTCTTTAACATAATAGATGGTTCCAACAATAGATAACATGCCATAAGACTATAAATGTAACCTTCAGTAGAACATAATTATTTCTACAACAAGTATCATACAATAACTCTATAATTTCCATTTATTCACATATGTATAATAGGGTATATGTAATGTACCTCAATTTCGTTAGAATTGTTTTTTTCTTCCAAGGGATATTATTCTTAAGTTCCCTACAACAAACTTTAAATACAAGAAATAACTATTTTACTTCCATTGTTAAACTCTGGTATTTTGTTCAAGTTATGAATTCAGTGATGACATTACTACCGAGTCCCACTATCTAACACTTTACTTTCAATTCTCAAGTCATACTAACATTTATATGTGGGTATATGTTTATACTTGGTATTATCTTGGAATAATACTAGACATAGGACTTAGGGTCCTAACCTCTCCTCCAAACACATCCTCTATACCTATGTGCAAGGTTTAAAATCCAAGACTTATACGAATAAGGATTACATATAACGTATTGGGTTTCATGTTATATACCTTAGCTACATGTAAGTTTAACATAAGATGTTTGGCTCATCCATAGATGACCAAATTTGTTGATAGGAATTCTCAGTAAGGATTTGGTTGGGTAATAGTTTTTTTCTCGACTCATGGTATAACATTCTTTTGGTATGGTTAGAAGGGAACCCTATTCTAATGAATCATTAAATCTATCTAAACTTAACAACTTTTAACGAGACTAGGTGCTAAACTAGATTGGTAAATGGTTAGGGATTAGAAAGGTTCCCAACTCATAGGATTTCAAGGAAACCACCCTTCATTGGTAATTCATTAAATGAGACAGATGGGTTAATGACATTCGAGAATTAAACCTCTGACTGACCATTAATGAAGGTAGGTGAGAAACGAAGGCCAACCTTGTACCTCTGTCTAACCCAAATATGCCAAGTCACTTCCATCACATGGATGTGCTTCCCTTGTACCTTCAACATTCATGTTGCATGGGGTTTGTGCTTTAGGGTTACAGTAGTTTCTTTCTTGTCATTTTTGTGAAGCTAATCTGAAGTTGGGCTTTGCATTTCTCTTCGTTTTCTGGTATGGGGAGTAAGGTGGCTTGGAATTCCTCCAAGGACTATCTCACTATCGGTAAGTGTTATCCATTCTACTTAGTTGTTCTACATGGTTTTCCATATTCTGTTCTTTGTATTCCCTTTCAATGAGTTCACACAGTTATCATTTTACCAATCGTTTTCTCATATGGTTAGTCATTTTCTACATTCACTTATTTCTTTCTACTCTAATTGTTGGTGTGAGTCTCTTTGAGACTTCACCAAGCTCTAGCTCAGAAGTCTATCTAGGTTGGAGTTTTGAGCTATGAATGCATACTATAGATATTCATGTTATGGAAATTTCATTTGGAAATTTTTCAAATATGTTTTCTATCTTGGTTAGATACCTGGTAATGAGTTTTATTTTACCCGATTCCTCTGTTCCCTATCTACCTAATGAATTCTTATGTTTGTAAAAAATAGAATATCTTCTGAAAGTTTCCTTCGGCCCAACCACAAATACATACGCACTGTAACCTGTGTTGTATATTTAAAGTATTGGGTCATCCTCTTCCTTCCAAATTTCTTGAAGTCTGAGCATATCACAAAGGTCATCCGAGTCCAGTAATTCGACATGGGGTTGAACCTGTGTTTCTTTCTTTAAATAAACTTTACTCAGAAGGACTTAGATAGACTAAAAAGGTTTTAGTTGATCTCTGGCTTCCAATTTTCAATGCTCTCAATTAGCATAATTATTTGGTCCATTCTTGTTATATGACTCACATATTTTGGATTTCATTGTAATTGTCATATGTATATTCTTTTGTGTAATGATTTTCAATCTGTTTAATCTGGTTCTTATCACTAATGATGGGACCCTATGATTGCGAGGGTACCCACCAGAGAGTCTTGGGATCCTCCTCCCCTTTTGGTCCAGAAGGTTACTCAGCTCATCGCAACAACGAAAGATATTGGATCCTTCCCTTTAAAGTTAAGTATGACTCTACAACTCTTTTCCTGTTATTAATCGTTTTACTTTATTCGCCTTATCTCTGTTGAGAAATTATTAAAGATATTTGTGCAATATTGTGCAGTGGTTTCGGCCATGTGAGAATTATGGAGGCCAACCTCTGCCACCCGCATAAGAGGTATTTGGATTCCATCTCACCCCTTCAAGAAGGGTCCTAGGAAACTAATGGTTGAAACGATTCAAAAAGATTCATCTCTATTGTGAAGATTTGTTTGTTTTGATACTAGCTTTTACCTTTGTTACTTGTGTTCATGGCCAAGTAAGAGAGTCAATCCTTAAATTGTGTATTTGGTTGAATTATTATGTCGAACTTTACTATGACATTATTCAAATCATTAATGGGATAGAAATTTCGAATAGATTTCTTGGCATAATGGCATTGTTCTTAAACATTCTGGAACAAATGGTATTGTGAATAATACATGTTGTTCTTTGTTCCTGTGGCTTTACTTTCGACCTTTATCATAGTAGACCCTAGGAAAAATAAAAGTGTTGGAAATATTAATTCTTGTGTTTTATTGTTGTAATGTTTTATCCTGGACTTGTAATAGTTAGACTGGCCATTTGTTTTCATTCTGAACTATAATCAAAGTTTTCTGGAACTATTTTCCTTACTTCCGAGCATGTGAATGTCTAAAACTTCTTGTTTCCCTACCATAGTTGGTGTTGACTGGATCTAAGCATTACATGTTTAAAATGGTCTGAGTCTACCAGACTAAAGAAGATTAGAGATGCATCTCCATAATTATATCTGGAGTGCCTTATATATATATATATATATATATATATATATATATATATATATATAT
>JASDQU010370817.1:18192-34819 GCA_032191745.1 Picea mariana
TTGTAGAGTGGGTTCTATATAACTATTCAAAAGTTTGCATACTAATTACAAAATATGTGCGCAAAACTCTTATTTATGCAATGTTATTTCTATGCCATCTACTGCATTGATTGCCTAATAAAAATGCATACATTTGTAGCTGTATTCATATAGCTACATATATACTTCGTGAATCCTTATCATAGTAGTCTAGATTTGGGTTTTTGATCTGTACAGGTTGGAACAGAGCTTGACTATGTTATAAGGATATAATCTTATGATAGGTAGAAATTTCCAAAATTTGTGTTTGTATCTTCTTGGTTAATTTATTACTTTATAGAAGATAACTCTATCTTTGCCACAACTAATACACAGTGACTTTACAACACTACTTATTTACATACTATCCGTACCATAGATAATACTCAATCATTGTATAAGTTCATTCATTAACATAATAGTTTTGTTCCTACAAAAGATCACCTATGGTAACTAAATAGATGTATTCTTTAACAAATTAGATGGTTCCTACAACAGATAAAATGCTATGATCCTATAGATGTAATCTTTAGTAGAACAAAATTATTTCTACAACAAGTGCCCTACAACAACTCTATAATTCCACCTATTCACATATGCACAATTGGGTATACATCTAGAAGTGGAAGGCATGTATAATCATTTCAACAATACAAATATAATAAGAGGGAAGTAGAGGAACATATATGGATAAATAATGGAAAAACAAAGGGAACGACGAAGTTCCTCCCAGCCTTAGAATAGGGCAGCCGAATATAAATGCATATATTTCATAACTATATTCATATAGCTATATATACTTTGTGAATTCCTATCATAGTAGAGTTATGTCCCAATTTGGGATTTTAATCTATACACATTGAATTTTTAATACAAAACTTGAATATCTTCTAAGCGTATGATCTTATGATAGGTAGGGATTTTCTAGAATTTGTATTTTGTATCTTCTTCGTTAAATTATTACTTTATATAAGATTTTTTTTTTTAAGTAAAAAAGGATGGGACCTGTTATATTAGCATAAGCAAAATACAGTAACCATTTGCGATGACAACTGTCTCACCTAAACAGGAAACCAAGATGGCTAGGCACCCCTTTCCATGTGTTTCCCAGCTGACAAAATTAACAGTGTGTCATCTTGCTCGAAGGAAACCAGGACTATCAGTCATGAAGTTTAAACTGTATGCCATGCATTGGTTCTAAAAAAACTAAGAGCTAATTGGCCTGAAGCCTAATTCATAACAGAAAAAGCAAATTCTGACCACGAACATCATTTAACCTTTGAGCCTGCGCGCTTGTCCTCATCCTCATGTTGTCGCCACCCTACTGGAAATGCATAAGCCTATGCGCACATTGGGCATTGCCTATTTGGAAGAGTTCTGGAGTGAGTCGTGAAGAGCAGGTTGAGTCTCTGGTCAATTCTAGAGAGGCGAAAGACTTGATCATCCAACAGACTCCTCAATTCGAAAATGAGAGTGAGTTACCCTGAGTCAGTGAAGAGTGGCTGATCCTGTCTGTGGCTATCGATTGACACTGGGGGAATGGTCTTTGTTGTTTCATGATGCGTATGTGCATGTTGGTTGTGGGCTTGTAGTGCTTCCTACATGGGTGGTTCAGGAGGAATCTCCTCTTCTATATAGCAGTTGGTGTAAGGCTCCTCTAGGCTGGTGGCTCTGGGGCCAGGCAGAATGCTCGCAGATGGAGGGTTGTTGTCTGAACCAAACTCCGAAGGTGGGTTCCAATTATCTGGAACTATGAATAGAGTGTGCTTAGGGAAGCTCTCCAAGCCATCCTCCAGGGTAACTTCTTCCACGTACGCCATTGGAGGCATTCGTGGTTTCGTGCACCTTCAAATGGCTGCCATTGTTATTGCCTTCTCGAATTTCTTTTTCCTCTGGCTTCGAGATTTGGCTGTATACCAGGAATCTCCCCTACGTGGCTTCCCTCTCGCTCTGGGCATGGTGGGGGTCCTGTAGATTATCAGGGTTCTTTCCAAACGGGTCGCTCTGCTCCAGAACTCTAACAGGGCCACAGAGTGTTACTGTTGTTCCAGTGGAGTGGATGAAATGCTGTTGAAATGTTGTTGTTCTAGTGGAGCGAATGCTGCAAAGGGTGAATGTCTCTTTGCTTTGTTGATTTGGGTGATAAGGAGGAGGGATAACATGACCGCCATAGCCATTAAAGCCTGTTGGTGAGTGCGCTGAAGGCTGGTACCATTCCCTTGCGCGAAGGGGCTCATCGCATGAGTGTGGCTGCGCTGATCCATGGAGAGTTAAATTTTGAGGGGATGGTGGCCGATAGATGCATTAATATCGTGTCCCAGCCTGATCCCGTGTGGCTCCATCACACAACATGTTACCCCATCCGGGGGTTGAAGGTCTTTAGTGGCTAAGGTTTGGCACCGAGTGGATATTTCTGAATCTACTGAGATGTGGGCTTCCCAGCAAAAGTGTTCGACTCCCATTTTGACTGCTTTGTTTGCTAGGCAATCTGCAGCCTTGTTTGCATATCATTTCACATGGGAGGGAATGATGTTGAGATGGGGTTGGAGGAGGTGGATGAAGACTTTGAGCAAACTAGAAAGTCTCCAACTTGGTGATATTTTTGCAGGGTTGCATCCATGGAGAATCTTGGTGGTTAGCTTGATGATGACTTGTGAGTCCCCCTCTAAGATAATCCTATGGTAGCCTTTGTCCATGGCTGTTTGGAGACCCCACAGTAGTCTTGTTAGCTCAACTACATTGATGGTTGTGTCCCCTAGGAAGCCCGCATCCATACCAAGGATTTCACCACTAGAATTTCTGAGCACTACCCCATATCTTGTTGTTCCCGGGTTGCCTTTGGAGGCTCCATCAAAATTTACTTTGATGAAATGTGTTGGAGGGGGAGTTCAGCTGGTTGGACTAGTCTGTTGATGCTTGTGATTCCTTGGTCCTGGTTGATTGATTAGAATGGGCTGCCATTTTTGAATAATGCATTTTTCCTCTGGGTTGTAGTGAAAATCTTCCTCTGTCCAAGACTTACTCCTGATTGTTTCCTTGATTAGTGAGCTGATTTTCTCCCATGTGGCCTCTGGCAGGGATGGTTGGGAGTGGAATATTCTCTTATTCCATTCCTTCCAAATTTTCCAGAGAATAAATCTTGGAAAAAGTTGCCAGATGAGATTTATTAGAGGGTTTTTGTAGGTACTGCGGTCCCAATTCTCAATTGTTTCATTGATGCTGCTCTGATTTTTGTTGGATTTGCGCATTATTTGTGCTCCTTGGTCCCAGATCTGTTGGTTGTAGTGACATCCATCAATGAGGTGTTCTTTAGTTTCCTCCTGTTGATAGCAAAGAATGTAGAGGGATGGTCCAATGAAGCCTATTTTCCTTAGATTGTCCCATGTTAAGGCTCTATTGTGCACCACTAGCCACAAGAAGGTGGAAACCTTAAGCCAAAGAACGAGGTTTCAGACTTTGCTCCAAATGTGCTCCTTGTTTTGACCCTAGTGATTTCCCTACAGAAAGTAAGCTTCTTTGATTGTGAAGGTGCCAGCTGTGGAGTATCCCCACCTCAAGATGTCGAGTCCCTCTCGTTTGGGTATTTTCCGACCGTTATCTTGAAATTGCTAGCTCTGCAAATTGAAATTTTCTAGAATTTCAAGCTCTTGATTCAAGATATTCCATTGGTGCCACATGTGCTGCTGTGATTGGGGTTTCTAGAGGTCCTTAACCCTTAGGGAGGTTTTCTGATGGAGAGCTCTTTTGAGATTGGATAGCTCCTCCATTTCGTCCAAGGGTTTGAGTTGTTGCCATGAGTCTTGCCAGAACATTGCACTTTCTCCATCTCTTATCTCCCAGAAGGCATGATTCTGTACCGGTGTGTGATTTTTCCAAGCCTTATTCGAGATGTTGGAACCATGTATTCGGTTGTTATGCTAGATTAGCTGGTCCTCCAGTGTGAGGGGGGCATACTTTTTTTTCCACAGTTGTGCCGAGGAGGTTGTTGGAGTTTTTAGCCATCTCCACTAGATTTTGGCTCCCATTACTTGATTGAGTTTCCTTGGATCCTAGAGTCCCAGTCCTCCTTGGTGTTTTGGAATGCATAGTCTATCCTAGTTGACTAGAGCTCATTTCTTTTCGGGTTGGTAACCATGCCAGAGAAAGTTTCACTAAAGGTTTATGATGGCTCTGATAACTTGTTTGGGAGCAGCGAGGGTGGTGAAGAGATAGGTGGGTAGGGCTTGCAAAATGGACTTGAGGAGTACCAGCTGAGAAGCAATATTGAGGGGTCTAAAGGTTCAATTGCTTAGCCTGTTGGAAATGGAAAGTAGAAGGATGTCCCAAGAGATGGATCTGGCCACCGCTCCTGTGAGGGGAACACCAAGATAGTTCGATGGAAGGGAGCTCCTAGGTATCCACAGAAGTCTAAAAATATGAAGTTGGACAGAAGCCGGGGTATTAAAAGAGTAGATCTTGGATTTTTCCAAGTTGAGTGACATGCCTGAGGCTTCGATGAAGTCAGAAAGGATGGAGTTGATCTTGTTAGCTTCCTTGACTTTGGGGGAGTTGAGGAGGAGGGTGTGATCAAAAAATTGGCTATGAGAGGGTGCTGGTTGAATATTGTGTAGAGGCAGGCCTTTGAGGGATCCTTCAATGACTATTTCCTTGATGTATCTTCCCAGGCCTTCCACCAAAAGTACAAACAGGAAGGGGGAGAGGGAGTCCCCTTGTCTGATGCCTCTGGATGGTGAGAAAGGTTGGGATGGTACACCATTTACTAGAATGGAGAAGAAGCCTGAGGAGGTGAGATTCATGACCCATTTTACCCAACCCTGATCGAAACCAAAAGAATCTAAAACAGCTCTAAGATATTGCCAGCTGGCTCGATCAAAATCTTTTGAAATATCAAGTTTGATTAGCATACTTGGAGTTCTTGAAGTCTTGAGGGAGTGGACGATCTTGTGAGCTAAGATGATGCTGTCCATGATTTTTCTCCCTTCTATGTACCCTGCCTGTTCCTTGGAAATGATGAATGGCAGAATGGGTTTGAGTCGATTGGCTATTACCTTCGTTATAATTTTGTAGATGACATTGCACAGGGCTATGGGTCTAAACTGTTTAGGGTTTCTGAATCTTTCTTCTTTCGAAATGAGGGTGAGAAAGGTGGCATTGAGAGCTAGTAGGACCAGGCCTGAAGCTCTTGATTCCTCTACCACTTCCCCCACTTCTTTTCTGACCAGGTCCCAGCAGTGGTGGAAGAAATCCGTTGTGAATCTGTCCAGGCTAGGGGCCTTTCCTGGAGGCATGTTTTTTACTGCTTGATCCACTTCTTCTTCGGTGATGGGCCAAGTTAAAGCTGCATTTTTCTTAGTAGTTACCAATGAAGGTATGTGTCTGGTGACTCTATGTATGGCTTCTGTTCTGTCCTTCTTTAGTTCTGTTAGAAGGTCTTGGTAATACTTGAGTAGCTCAACCTCAATTTTGGAGTGTTCCCTGACTGTGTTTCCCTGATTGTCCTCCAAGTGAGTAATCATGTTGATGTGTCGTCTGTGAATCATAGCTCTATGAAATAATTTTGTATTCTTTTCCCCTTCCTTGAGCCATTGCACTCTGGATTTTTTCTTCCATAGGATTTCCTCTTGCTTCCTTCTCTCTTCTAGTTGTTCCTGGAGCTTGTCCTCCTCCCTCATTAATTTTTTGGTTTTGGATCTGGAAATGAATGTTTTTTGAATCTCCACTAGCCTGCTTTCTATGCTCCGTATGTTTTGAAGTATATTTCCAAAGTTTTTTTTGTTCCATTGTTTCAGCATTTTCTTGAAGTTTTTAAGGTGCTGCTAGAATTTATACATGCTGGAGCCATGGTCTATTTCCACCTATGCCCACTAGGATTTGGCTAGCTGCTGAAAATCCAGATGCGATAGCAAGAATTTCTCGAAGCAAAAAGTCTTATACTTGGGTAGCTCTCCCGTGTCTAGCTGTAGTGCCAGAGGCCAGTGGTCTGAACCTTCTTTTGGTAGAATGAGGCTTTCTAAATAGGAGCCTGAATCCATTGTTTCTTCGGTGACTAAAAATCAATCCAGTCGACATGCAATGTGTTGATTGCCTGATCTACAATTAGACCAGGTGAAGGTACCATTGCTAATTTCTATATCTACTAATTTTAGATGATCAATGAGAGCTTTAAACTTACCACTGTCTTGCTCTAATTTTTTGGTGCCTCCTGTTTTCTCCTCCAGCGTCAAGATCATGTTGACGTCACCTCCTAAGATCCAGTTTTGAGTTGTTGCCAGGGTCTTGATTAGTTCAAGCTGCTCCATAAATTTGTCTTTGTCCTGGTGATTGTGAGGCCCGTAGACATTGGTGATGGCACCTTCCTAATTCGAGTCAATGACCTCGAAGTGAGCCGTTATTGTGCCTATCGTTGAAAAGGGTTTGTTGATAGTGATGTTAGATGGGTTCCATAAGATAGAAAGGCCACCTGAGGCACTTGTGGAATCTGTTGTTATGGAATTGCATTCTCTCCATATGCACTGAAAGATGGTTTCGGCCTCTGCTCCTTGGCATTTGGTTTCCCGTAAGAGTAGAATATCTGGATTTTCTGCTATGATGCAGTCTCGGAGGATCCTTTTCTTGGCTCTACCATTGAGTCCTCTAATGTTCCAGGTGATGATCTTCATCATTAAGAGGGTGGTGTTTTGTGGAGGTATCCCTCCGAAAGATTGTGAATATGACCGGAATTTATCATGAGGTTGCCCGCTTCCTTTAACAGTTGCTGCACGGTTTTTCGTCCTCTTCGTTTGTTTTCTCGAATGACTCTCTTCGAGCCAGAGATCGAGTCCATTGCTATACCCAGGCATGTTGTTGATCCTGCTGAGGAATTGATAAATACCTTATGTACCTTGCGCAATTGTTCTTCAGGGAGGGTCTGCAGGTCCTTTTGATTTAGGGCCTCCTCGAGCTTTTCTATATCTGTTCCTACTAGATCTCTGTCGTCCAGCAGCATTGGAGTGTCCCCATCCCCGTATCCTCTTTCTTTTGTGTAGGTTTCACCATCTTGGGGAGAGGGGTTAGGATTTGGTCCATTTTTTTGCGGCTGTTGAGAATCCTTGTGTGGGTCCTGAATTTCCTCATCTTCTGGAAACTGATCCAAAATCTCATAAGAGTTTTTGGTTACGATTTTTTGTCTGGAGTCCGAGATCTGCTTCCTTGGTGGGTTTCTCTTTTTTGATGCGACCGTGGTGAAGCCATCCTTTTGTGTGGTGTCCTTTGCTCTGGTGGCTTATTTAATAAGAGGGCAATATCAATATAGGTGGTCGTGCTCATGGCATCTCCTGCATCTAAAGGGAATGTGCTCGTAGTCCAGAGTTTGTTGCCAGTCCTCATCCTAGTATTCAAGGGTCACTGCTCCAGGGAGTGCCTTGGAGATGTTCATGTAGACACAGATCCTGGCATATGAGGTATATTTTCGTTGTCTTGTGGCTTCCAAAGATTTGACATATTTCCCTAGGGTGTTCCCTATGCCCATTAGAATCTCTTCCAGCCAAAACTCTTGTGGCAAGGAGTATAGGCGGATCCATACAGAGGCCATGGTGAAATATTCTTTGCCTCAGCTAAATATTTCAGTCCAGAAGCGTAGGAACAGCCCTGCTGAGTTGTAGAAGTACGACCCATTTTCAAATATCCTGTCCTTGTCCTCTAGATTGTATAAAATGATTGTAAAGAAGCCTTTGGAGTTGAGTTGGACCTCATAGTCCCCTTTGGGATTCCACCAGTGCTTGAATCATTTGTTGAGGTCCCTCTCTACTGGCCAAAGTCCCAGAAATTTTCCAATAAGGGAATGCTCTCTCATGAATTGTGTGTGCTTTCCTACCCTAGTTGAGTTGATGAGGTATCGCGGCGGTTTCTCCATTTGTGGAATGAATTTGCCCATCTCCCATCCCCGGGGTGGCCTTGGTTGGGAGGTTCTGTCTTTTGTCTCCATTTCCTTTCTGAGGCCTTGTTCTCTGGCCAAGAGTTGCTCATGTACCTGCAGTGGCAGCTCGAAAGTGGGTCGCTTCACTCTGGTACCTGATCGATCATTGGCCGCGACATTATGGTATGAGGGGGGTTTCGCCCCCTCTTCTACGGCCATTCCGGTGTATCAGTGGGGGTCGAATGGTCGTGATCGTTGCTGATGAGTCTCCGCGCAGGGGTTCTATGTCTGATCGGTGGCAATCTGCACCACGAAGGGATTAAGGTTTCCTCATGGTGCCTACCGCATCATTACTTTATATAAGATAACTCTGTCCTTTCCATGACTAATACACAATGGCTTCACAACACTATTTACTATTTATATCTATTCCTACCACAGATAATACACAATCGCTTTATAATTCCATTTCTTAACATAATAGTTATGTTCCTACAAAATATTACCTACAATAACTAAATAGATGTATTCTTTAACATAATAGATGGTTCCTACAATAGATAACATGCCATAAGCTTATAAATGCAACCTTCAGTATAACATAATTATTTCTACAACAAGTATCATACAGTAACTCTATAATTTCCATTTATTCACATATGTATAATAGGATATACATCTAGAAGTAGAGGGCATGTATAATCATTTCAAAATTCCAAATATAACAAGAGGGGGAGTATATTAACATATCTGGATAAGTTCTGGAACAACAAAGGGAACAACTAGGTTCCTCCCAACCTTAGAATAGGAAAGCCAAATCACTTGTCCTATTCAACCCATAGCCTGACCATGAATCCATGAGGGATAACTTGGAACTCCTCCTCAACCAATGATTTTCAGTTTCAACAGTCCTCTCCTTACCTCACACTCAGCCAATAGTGTTCATAACAACAAGATTTAGATTTCTTTTTTCTCCCAACATACTGGGCAACGTCCTCCCTCCTCAAATATTCCATATATCCAAAGTCATTTTTGCTTAGGTATTTTCACTCCCTTGGTAATTTTCGCAACTTTCCAAATCCCTAATTTTTAGGGGCTGCTAATGGCCAAATTCTTTATTTTCCACTTGTAACAATTATCCTTGAGGTAGTTCCATCATGTTCCCCACTCATTGAGTCATGGGCAGTTGATTTCAACATGGACATTCCATTTGTCTTCCAACAATAATTATAAAATATTTTGTTTCATACAAGTGTCATATTCAAGAATTTGGCTGGGTCAAATCAGGTCTCTTCCCAACAGTCATAATCATTAATTACAATTAATTAAATTTGAAATTCAGAATTTCCAAAAATGGAAAAAAAATTCCAATTTCCAATTTACCAAAAATGAAATAATTTTCCTAAGTAATCTCAAACTTAAAAATAAATCGTTTTTGGGGATGGCACAAAATTTTTATGATACCTTGTTTCATGACTTTGGAAATGAATATCTCAATGAAGTTTATCTTGCATAAGGCATGAACGAGAGATTGATATATGTTGTCCCTCTCGAAAAGAATGAAGAAGTAATCAACTCGTGTGATGTAGATAAATTCATGGAACGAACTTGGGATACATTTGATGACCACATTGATGATTTCATACATCTTGGGATATGTAGATGGGATGTGGGTTGCTTCGTTTGGGCCAAGGAGGCCACCCAAGGGAATGCCCACCTCAGGCGCACAAGTTAATCACCTAGGTGCAACACTTCTTCACCTTTTGATGATGAGTTAAATATATGTAAAATAAATGGTTCCCTTGGTATATAAGGTGAACCAAGACTAAAATAAAGAATTCTTACCTTTTCTTTTGAATCTATGTGTCTTGGCTGTTTTCTTCTCTGAGTTTGCAGTTTACATTCATGACAGTTTCATTTTTAGGATTTTTCTAAAGAATAACCAGTGCGCCTTCCTTCATGGTTGCCTCTTGGTGACCCTGTTTTCCATGCTTCCACCTCTAAGATAAATATTATGTCAATATATAGCCACTCTCTCAGGGATAAAATCATTTCCTTCGAGTTTTATGAGGCAGAAGGGAGGGTGTACCAACTGGGGTTTACGGCCTTGCTTGTTTATTCCTTATGGGAATGAAGTGAGTATGTCCTCTTCCATGGATACACTGTACTTCTCCCACTAATCCCCAGAGGTCACTCTGATATCGCCAAAACGTCTTGGCCACTCTCGATTCACCTTGGCTTGGATCCCCATTTCCTTGGTCACCCAAACTAATGGTGCGCCCCTGTTCAGATTCACGCCCTGAGGAGAGTTTCTAGTCAGAAGTCGATCTATGGCTTGTGTGGTTATTTTCTCCTATATATTGCCTTCTTGGGTAGATCAATTGGTATCAAAGCCTCAATATCCATGGAAAATCTTCCGTTCTTGATGATTGAGCCAAATTTGTTTGGGGTTTTCATGAAATAATCCATAGTTTTCCCATTCGAGGGTTTTCATTTTGATGAAAGAATATCCATAGATATCATAAGCCCCAAGGGATCCAACATTTCCATCACCACAGAGAGGAGTTCCACAGATCTAAAACAATATAGATCTCTCCCTCTAGACTAGTTCAAGCTCCATTGCTTAAGGTTTTTGAGTCATATGTTCTCAAAACAGAGTCCTCTATTAAGTATTGCAACCTAAGGGCACCTTTTCTCTTTAAATGGACTCAAAATGCCTCCATGCAAATATCCTTTGGTAGTCGAATCAAATTCCAGCACATTGAATCCCATCCAATATCTTGTCTCCATCCTCAATGAACTACTCACAATGCAACAACAAAACAATCCAGATCCCTTCTAGTTGGAAGCTCGAATCCAACTACCCAAATTTGTTGGGCAAACCAATGGTGAAATGGTGAATTCTTGGATCCTTAGCCTATCCACTTATTTCAATACATTTCTAGGCCTTACCGAGGAAAGAAAACTCCATATTTCCACCTTGCAATTAGAAGGACTAGCACATAATTGGTGGGATACAGAGAAAGAGAAGACCACATTTTTGATGTGAAATCCATATGGATCAAATGGCACCAACTTTGAAAGCTCCCTCCACAAGGAGTGAAAGGCTACATAAACTTCTTCTGCAAGATGCACCTCTTACTTCATGTTCCATATTTGGAAGAGCTACTCATATTAAAATTTGTGGCTGGTTTATTAATTCAATTCCATCGAGAAGTAGAGCCTCTTGAAAACCCAACTTTAGATAAAATGTTTCATAGATCTTTGGCTATAGAAAGGAAAGTTGCTCCTAGAGGTCATATTCATCAGTCCCGCCCTTACACCAACCACCCCACCTCTCAACCATACACCTCCCATCCCTTAGCTCACTTTCCACCTCCTAAGACTCAAAATACCAAACCCAATACAAATACAAGGACAACCTGGTGCTCATTCCACAAAACTAATTCACACAATTCATCAGATTGTCGAATCCTCCAAAATCTAAAAACCAAAAAAACTCTACTCACTGAGCTCATTGCACCTTCCGAAGTAGAAGATATAGAAGAAGTTCCTCTGGACAATCCCATGGAAGTAGATACCTCATTGATTCTAATGACCTGGGAAGATTTGAGTGCATCCACCCAACCCATCTTTACCCACAACTGCCAAATCAAAAATGCCTTGGATTTACTGATTATGGAAAATGGAAGGCAGAAAAATTTGGTGTCTCAATCCCTTGTGAACTTTGTTAATCTTGTCACTACTCCACATCTACAACCCTATCAACTTGGATGCATCTAGAAGGATGGCCCTCGCCTCCTAGTTTCCAAGCATTATCTGGTCACTTTCACCATCGACCAATTCAAAGATATTGTGCTCTATGATGTATCCCCCTTGGATTGTGCAGATTTGTTGCTTGGTATCCCATACCAAACCCAAAGAAATGCTATATATCTAGCCAAATCCCTCCAGTAAAAAATTACCAAATAAGGCCACACTTATATCTTAACTCCAACAAAACCCAAACCCCCTTCTACCAAAGAAAAAATCCCACATGTACACTTAAACCAATGTGTCTCTCTTTGTTTGGTGCTCCCAATAACACCAAACAATACCACACACCATGTTCCTGAAACTATGACTCCCCTCCTCCATGAGTTCATAGAGGTATTTGAACCTACGGAGGGACTTCCTCCCTCCCTCCACATTGACCATTCCATTCATCTCATCCTCGGATCTGCATTACCTAATTCCTCTACTTATTGGTTGGCCCCAAAAAAAACAGAGGAAATGGAAAGACAATTGACCGAACTCATCAACTCTGGCCACATCCAACCTTCATCTTCTCTCTATGCTTCTGCTGCCTTTGTCACCCCTAAATGAGATACCTCAAAAATGCACCTTGTCACTAATTATCGAGCCTTGAACAAAGACACAATAAAAAAACATTACCCCCTTCGACAGATTGAGGAACTAATCGAAAACCTCCAAGGAGCTAAGTTGTTTACTAAATTGGATTTGATAGCCGGCTACCATCAAGTTTGAAGGAACCTAGATGATGTTTGGAAAACAACGTTCAAGACCAAATTTGGTATTTTTTAGTGGAAAGTCATGCCTTTCGATCTCACCAACACCCCAACCACTTTCATGAGGCTCATCATTGACATCTTCAGAGAACATTTGGGTCAATTTTTTTTCATCCAATTAGATGAAATTCTCATCTTCAGTCGAACATGGGACACTCACATGTAACATGTTCGATAAGTTCAACAAATTCTCCAAGAACACAAGTTGCAAGTCAAAGAGAAGAATTCATATTTTGGTCAGACTTCGGTTCCCTATCTCGGCTTTGTTGTTAGCTCAGAGGGTATTCAAGCAGATCCAGCATGCATCCAAGCATTGAAACAATGGCCTCTACCTTCTTCAGCTAAGGAGTTGAAAAGATTTTTGGGTGGAATGAATTTCTATCATATGTTCATTCCCTCTTTTTAAAATCTTGCTCAACCTTTGCATCAGCTCCCAAATAATTCTTCTACATTCATCTAGACCAAAGAAGAAACTACTCACTTTTCTCAGCTCAAAGATGCCCTCTGCTCATCCCACATTTTACATCTGCAAAACCTTTCCCAACCCTTTTAGATTGAGTCTGATGCCTCACAATATGCTATTGGTGATGTAATTAAAGAGGGAGGACACCCCATTGATTACCACTCTGAAACACTATTTGAGGCAAAGAAAAAATATAGTACCTATGAAAAGGAATTTTATAGTCTGGTGTAAGCGCTCAAACAATGGAGGCATTTATGAAATTTAGGGTAGTTCTCACACAAAGGGGGTTGGATTTTCATCATTAGAGGAGTGGTCCTCATACATATATGATTCGGATGTTTGGAAAAATGGTGATGATATGGTTACATATTTATTCTACCCCTTTGAGGATGACTTGTCACAACATACTCATAGTGATATTTTGTCATCCTTTGATACATACCCTTTTGAGGATGCAAATTTGTTTTATGAGGAATTTCAACTGTGGTTCTCATATTTTGAGGAATACCAGGACATGGAAATGACAAATAAATCAAAGGTGAATTCTTCAAAGATGAATTATTTTAATCTTGGATATAATCATGAAGATTTCCAGGGGAAGAGGCAATTTGTTTCTACACTTAAGACAATTCCTTACCTCTCAACCTCATTTCCAAGAGACTATGCAATATTATTCCAATATCTCATTTCCTCTTAGTCCTCGACAAGGAGTGAGTTTTTGTGTGCAGATGAATATGAGCCTTATTCTACATATAGTATCTCCCTTCATATATGGATTGATCCCTCTTGTGGCTACAATTTTAGCAGGGATGATGAGTCTCATGGTTTCTTGTTCCAGCAAGATTTCTTCCCTCTCACCCATATTCATGAGTTTTATTTCATAATAGATTATATGTGTGTTTATACTCATTATTATTATGTGCTTGACTTATCTTTGTTGTATTGTATGATTAAGCACAAGGGGAGATACTTTGATGAGGTGATAAAATGGTTGCACTAGTTGTATGAATTTACCTAAAATCATCTAGAACGTTATCTTTAGGGACGCAAGGCCCCAGGTAAGTAGGTAAGTCAATTAATTCACTACATTTTCATCTTCATTTCTCATATTAGTTTATATGAATTTCATTTTCATTTTCCTCTACTTGCATATTGATTTCATGTTTATTTTAGAAATTAAAAAAAAAATATGTCAAATTTTTTATTTTTATAGATTAGCTTTTAGTTTGGATTTTTATGGATAAAGGGTGATAGCACCACCCTAGATGGTATGATACCTTTTCCTAAGTGACGCGGATGCATGCCTCTACCTCGGTAAATGCCTCTGCGTTGACCTCCCAATCTTTAAGGATCGTTCAATCTCTTCCTTGAGACAAAGTGGCTCATCTGATTCCTTGTTGGAATCTCTGTTAGAAACCTGATCCACAGGTCCTGCTCTTTCTTCATGGCCCCAATACGACCATGAACAATTAACCCAATTGATAATTTCAGGTTTCGAGGTTTCGTGATCCCCGATGTCATGAGTTCTCTGTCCTCTAGAATCCCCGATCTCCGATGATCCAATTCGTCGATACGTGCCTTTACGTGTTATCCCTCCTGGCTAAACTCTTGGCCCACATGACCACTATATCACAAGACCACAGCCTTATCTCCTATCAAGGTTTCAAGATTTCCTATGTCGAAATGCATAGACACTTTGTCCATGGGATTCTCGATTTCCCGATTTCCCGATGTGCCTCTCCTATCAGGACTTTCCCCAAAGGCCTCGATCACTGCCATGCATCCCTTCAAGATAGATGGTCCTGATTGCTTGTTGCGATTTCATGACTTTTGATGCTCTAGAAGTATTACACTCAGGATTCGTGAAACGTGGAACCCCTATTTGTCGATTTGACTTTTCTATTGGGACTTTCCTCGATAATATAGATATTCACCACGTGTCTCCTCAAGATGGACGGTCCAGATCCGATCTCACAATTTCAAAGTTTTCCATACCCCGATGACAGAAATCCACTGTCAACTCAAAACCTCGGTAACTAATATATCGATGGGTCGCTCGATCTCCACCACGTGTCTCCACAAATAGATGGCTCAAATTGATTCTAAGATTTTTCCTATGGAAATCCCCAATCTCCTATCCTCGTGATTCCTGTTTTTATGAGTGTCGATATCCCGATGGCCACACCTCTCGTCGGGATTTTCATCCTCCTGTTCATTAAGGTAAACCTTGTGCAGCTCATATCAGATCCGACAGCTGACAGGTAATTGGGCTAAGATCCAATGGTACAGATCCATTCTTCCTGTGCACTTTCTCCAAAGGCTAAACTCCACATATCTTCACCCGATCCAACGGTTGACGGGTATCTAAGTGAGATCTGACGACTAACGATCTCCTCTTCTATGCACTCGCTTTGATGATCCCTGGATGTGAAAACCTTCAATGGTCCAAATATCTTTCACAATCTAATCGGACAACTGTGCTCCCTCCTGAGCTTCTGTGCTTTCTTCTGATGCTTGGAAGAATTCCAATTTCTCAAAGGTCTCAACCTTTTCCTTCCTCCTCCTCTACGAACTCATCAATCTTGGAGCTTCACAGCATGTATAAAAACGTTGATCCTCTTGAGCTTTGAGTACTCTGAACCCATCAGAGGGTTCAGAAGCTTCTGCACTCCTTGCAGTTATGACTCTGTGCTTGAAAGCACTCGCCCTCCTGAGCTTATCCTTCTCCCAAACCCTTAAAGGATTCTTCAACTCCTATGCTCCTGCAGAGTATTCTTATGCACACAGAGTGTTGTCTCTCCTGATATTCTCAACACCCAAACCCCTAAGGGATTTTATCCTTCTTCTTTCTTCTCCCATAGATGGACAATACTTGGATGCCCTCCTAGTTGTCCTCTACCTCAAGCAACTTCTTACTTAGTCTGCAGGGTGTTCAGCAACCCTCTGAAGATCCCTCAGTGGATTCTTCCTCTAAATTCTAGAACTCAAAGAGTTCTATTTTTTTCTGTGCCTGTCTGCACAATGTCTCAATGCCCTCTCGATAGAGTATCTCCTCCCATAACATCCATCAATTATGTCCTCTGTGCACACCTTGCACCTTCTCAATGCCCACTTGGTAGAGCTCTCAGAATCCTCAGTGATTATGGTTCCTCTGGAACTCACAACAGAGTTCTTCCCAATGCTCTATGCCTGTGCCCAATGCCCTCCTAGCAGAGTGTAAAGAATCCTCAGTGATTCTGACTTCCTAAGAACTCACAACAAAGTTCTTTTCAATGCACCTCTGTTCATATGCTCAATGCCCACTTGGAAGAGCTTCAGAGAACTCCTTAGAGCTTCTGTCTACAACTGTGTCTCTCATACACAACCTTGCCTCCTGAGGTGTTCAACAACCTCATAGGTCTTTCCTAAGTTGTTTATTCAAGTTCTTGTGCCGCAGGACATCTTTGTCTGAACATGCAGAATTTAGAAGTGCTTCTGTGCACTGGTATTCATAGACCACAGTACTCTATCATGCCCTCCTGGCATGAAACCACAAAGAACCTCAAACCTGGAAATCAAACACACTCCTCCAAATGAAAACCTACAACATACATCTACAACATATATAAAGAACACTCACAGACAATCATTCAACACACAGTAATGCAAGAGAAACTTCTCTTTGTATTAAATATGG
The DNA here is from genome assembly GCA_032191745.1 of Picea mariana. NCBI lineage: Eukaryota > Viridiplantae > Streptophyta > Pinopsida > Pinales > Pinaceae > Picea > Picea mariana. The sequence goes on from JASDQU010370817.1 coordinate 34,812, forward strand.
AAAATGCC
>JASDQU010370818.1:0-13241 GCA_032191745.1 Picea mariana
AGGACTAAAAACAAAATCTAATTAATCAATTAATAAAAGAGGGATGAAGAAAAATCAAATTTAAAATTTAAAGGATAAAGAATTTATCAAAAATTTAATTGTTGGTTATGTGCAAAAACTTGCTAATTTAGAACTTAGACAAAAAGGGGAAAATTAACTGCAAAAGGAATCTGGAACATAGAAGGAAATCTAGTCTAGAGAACTTTCCAAATTAGAACTCAACCAAGATTTAAGAAATGCGTCAATCATTAAGGGAATGTGAGGGAATAAAGGGACATCAAGGAGAATTTTTAGGAACGCTTTTAGGTGGGTGAGGTAAATTGACAAATTAATTTAATTAATTAAATGAAATTCTGGTGCAACTAAGGGATCAAGTGAAAAGTGTACGGAGGAGACTTTTTCCTAATTAATTTTTAATAAAACGAATTTAATGTGAAAATGGAAGTGTCACAAAGAAGAACTCTATAAAAGAAATGGAAGAGAAGGGGAATGGATCATGACTGGTATGCGTAAGGTTATGGTGCCAGATTTTTCTCTTGACTGATTTTTTGTGTGGGAGTTGGGATACCCAACTCGGATAGAGAGTGGTAGCTCGACCTTGCGAGGCGAGTTGGGAGATATCTTTCTCTGGTTTGTGTGCGTGGCCCGTTTGTGGATTTGGGGGATTAAGGGGAAGAAGAGTACCCCTAGCGTTGTCTGGGAGGTACCAGTGAGGTCTCAATGATTATCAAGTGGGAGTGAGGAGGATCGCCAACAAATGAAGAACATCAACAAGCCGTCAGTCGAGTTACGGTACACATTTTTTTTAAGTTGAAGTTGTAAATTAGTTAGAAGTGGACATAGATTTATTGTTGATGGATTTTTAATGGTTGTCTGATATTGTTGGGCATATTCCCCCTCTTAGTTTTTGCTGTGTCTTTAATTTTTTTATTAATGTGAATAAACTCTGTGTGTGAGAAAGAAAAATGCCCAGCATAGGGGCATGTCTCCTCTATGTTTTTTTGTGTCTTCCTTGTTTATTTTGATGTGATTAAACTCTGCGTATGAGCAAGGAAAATGCCCAGCATATGGGCATGTTTCCTCTGTGTTTTTGTTGTGTCTTTCCTTGTTTATTTTGATGTGAAAAAACTTTGCGTGTGAGCAAGAAAAATGCCCAGCATAGGGGCATGTCTCCTCTGCATTTTTGTTGTGTCTTCCTTGTTTATTTTGATGTGATTAAAGTCTACGTGTGACAAAGGAAAATGCCCAGCATAGGGGCATGTTGCTTCTGCATTTTTTTTGTGTCTTTGCTTGTTTATTTTGATGTGAAAAAACTCTGCATGTGAGCAAAAAACACCCAACATAGGGGCATGTTGCCTCAACGTTTTTGTTGTGTCTTTCCTTGTTTCATTAATGTGAATAAACTTTGCATTTGAGTAAGAAAAACGCCCAACATAGGGGCATGTTTCCTCTATGTTTTTTCTGTGTCTTTCCTTGTTTATTTTGATGTGATCAAACTCTGTGTGTGAGAAAGAAAAATGCCTAGCATAGGGGCATGTTGCCTCTGCGTTTTTGCTGTGTCTTTCCTTGTTTATTTTTGATGTGAAAAAACTCTGCGTGTGAGAAAAAAAACGCCCAGCATAGGGGCATGTTGCCTCAGTGTTTTTGCTGTGTCTTTCCTTGTTTTATTAATGTGAATAAACTTTGCGTGTGAGCAAGAAAAATGCCCAGCATAGGGGCATGTTTCCTTTGCATTTTTGCGGTGTCTTTCCTTATTTATTTGATGTGATTAAACTCTGCGTGTGAGAAAGAAAAAACACCCAACATAGGGGCATGTTGCCTTTGTGTTTTGTTGTGTCCTTCCTTGTTTATTTGATGTGAATAAACCCTGCATGTGAGCAAAAACAATGCCCAGCATAGGGGCATGTTGCCTCTGCATTTTTGTTGTGTATTTCCTTGCTTTATTAATGTTATTATGAAATCTTATAATAATGCTCATCATTAATTTAAGATTGTAATAAATGCTTAGCTTTAAATGTTTAAATGAATGGTTATTTTAATGGTTGCATAAGCGTTTATTAATGCTATTATTAATGTTAATAATAATGTTCATCATTAATGTCTATTTAATTAACTGTTATGATGAATGGTTATTATTGATGTTATATAAGCGTTATTAATGTTCGGTTATTATTAAATGTTTTTAATAATGTCCATTATTAAATGTTTATAATAATGTCCATTATTAAATGTCAGTTTTTATTAACTGTTTATGATGAAGGGTCATTATTAATGTTGTTTTAGTAAATGTTTATAGAGGAGTGGTTAAGCAAAGCACTTGAGTCTCTTGCGCAAATGGATTGTATGTCATAATGATAGTTAAAGATTTTTAGATTTCTTTAACACCTTGTAATCATAGAAAAGTAAGATCAATTACGAGATTATATTTCTTTTTCACCTTGGAATAAAAAGGCTTGGGTACTCTTGCACAATAGATGACGTGGATGCATGTTCGCTTAGATTTAGTTTATTTCTTGTGCGCATGAATTTAATGTATTGAATGATGGTTTTAGACATTTAGTTATTTATTTTGTTTAGTTTGTTCTTGAATTATGGTTTTAAACTTAGTTTATTTCTTGCGTGTATGAAAATATAAGGTATTGAAGGAGGTATTGTATAATGTTTAGACTTTCTTCTTGCGCGCAATGAATAGTCAATGCAATGAATGGTTGTTGGTTATTTACTTCTTGAGCTCATGGATTTTTATGATGGTTAGATCTTAGAACCTTGCGCGATAAAATGTAATGAATGTATTTTCCTTGCGTCGTTGAATTAGCTTGATTGTTATTAGATTGCTTTCGTTTATGGATTCCATACAAAGTATGATGGTCAAATATTTTTGGAATTCTTGTGAAATGGATTTTATGTCATGTATAATGGAGTGGAATTTGTTTATTTTGTGCCTTGGATGATGTTGATGAATAGGTGTTAGGTTTCTGGCGCTATGATCTAAGTTGATGCATAAATGTTTACGACTTAGTTTACTAATGCAGTTGTCACCATGTGGCGGTATGATTTCCTTATGATTGTATTATTTGCGCACATTGATCAATAAGTGAATACGTTAATCTGGAAAATGGATCATGTGCTTACCTTGATTATGATGTTGATTATAGTAATTTGATGATTGATTTAATTGCGTGCCTGGAAGTTAAGTATATTTGTTTGTGCCTTAAAAATTAAATAAGTAGATTATTGCACCTCGAATTATGTCATTGTTAGATGGATTTAGTATTAAGTTCTCTTGCGTCATGGAATTTTGTGTTACATGTGTTGTTTTTTTTTAATCCTTTTGCGCCTTGATAATTGTTGATGTTATTATTTAGCTTAGTCGGCTTGGACTTGATTGTGTCGGGTGGGATGTAGACACCTCCTTGTTCCTCAGAATAGTCGCCAGCCCTGAGACCTTAAATGGTCAAAATCGATGGGAACCTGGGCTTGAGTGTTGCTTATGTGTCCTGGAGGTCCTAACCTTGTAGGGTAGGTTGGGTAGGTAGACATTTTATATTCTTTATCTGATGAGTGTTGTCTTAATTTTCTCCATGCTTGATGTGCTAATATGCTATGCCTTTTATGTTTATGTGTCACTATCCTTCATTGATGCATTGATTGTGTTGTTATTTATTTCAGTGATGTGCTAATCTACTATGCCTTTTATGTTTATGTGTCGCTATCCTTCGTTGATGCATTGATTGTGTTGTTATTTATTTCAGTGATGAGTAGCAGGTGACACTGTTACTTTGTGTCGTTGTTCATTTATGATGATGGTTGATTATACGTTGTTACTAAATTGTGGATGTGTCAGTTGGGACGTGATTGATTATGACGATGTGTTGCGTGTAATTCATTCATTATGATGTCATCGAGTTGTGTTTCTATGATTTTATTGTTGACATTATTTTCCTAATGATTTGTAAAAAAAAATTACCTGTTGTACCTTGTTTTTGTGTTGTAACGGTCGGGGCCCTTACATATCGTATCAAAGCAGGTTCGATCCATGACTTGGGATCATTACGTCTTCCACTGAATAGACACTTGAATATAAATTGTTGCTAATTAAATTGATTTGTGTTCATGCAGGTAATCATGGTTAGAGGACACTGTAGAGGAAGAAAACATGGTGCTAGGGGAGGAGGCACGACACCTCCAATAACATCCACGCTAGAGGGGTCTAACCCCCAAGGAGAAGAAAAAGTCATCAGACAGGAACAAATAGTTGTGGGGGATGAGGTTGGGTTGATGAGGTCCTTCCAGAGGATGTCAGAGGCCCTGATTAGCCTTCTGGATAGAGATGAAGCCAGGGTGTCGGTACCCCCTGAGGGTCCACCACGTGCCCCAACTAGTATTGGTAGCATTCATCGAGAACTCGAGAAGGTCAAGTTTCTCGAGTTCTTAGGTGCCATGGACGGTGTAGCCACCGAGGCATAGTTCAAGAATATGGTGATGTGATTTTCACTTCATGACTATACCTCCAACATGAAGGTCCGCATGGTGGTATTTTCGCTGAAGGCGAGTGCTCTACTATGGTGGAAGACGCTTCTACTGCAACTGGACATGATCATCGAAGACGTTTCATGGGAAATATTCAAGGAGCGGTTCATGAAGAGGTATATGTCGAAGGAATTCATTGAGAGTCAACTCAATGAATTTAACGCCTTGCGATAGGATGACCGTACGGTGCCTGAGTATGAGGCCCATTTCATGGAGTTGCTTCAGTATGCTTTGCATCTGAACACCGAGAAGCTTAAGGTCAACAAGTTTATATTCGGCCTTAATGTTAACATTCGTGCGAAAGTGAGGATTTTAATGCCTCGGACGTTGAATGATGTTGTCTAAAAGGCCCTAATAGCTGAGGAGGAGCTCATTAGTGGGGGTCAGAGCAAGACTCTGGCGAGACCAATGGGATATGAGACATCTGGTGAACAAGAACATTAGACACCAGCTAGACATCCACTAGGGTATCAAGTCACTCCGAGAGGATCCACATTCACTACACCACAACGACCGCTGCCTCAGTAGTGGACTCCCTACAAAGGAACTCAACACCAACAACAATGACGTCCATAGCAGCATCAATTTAGGCCTGTTCAACAAAACATACCAGGGTTTCAGGCTAGTGGGTTGTCAGCTTCTACTTTGGGGACCAGGAGTACTGGGTAGAAGACCAAATGTTGGACATGTGGAGAGCCACATTACCAGCATGACTTTCCAGTTGAGAGGGCCAGAGCAGTCGGGTCAGCCGGGCACACTACTGTAGGATATTTGGGCAAGGCCCATCAGATTCATGCAACGGTGAATAACTACCAGGCCGAGCACCAATCTACTGTGCTGAAGATGTCAGGTATCATCGTTGACTAAACTTTTAGTATTTTGATAGATCCAGGTGCTACATAGAGTTTTATTTCTAGTGCAACACTTAAGAGAATTAAGGTAAAGGTATTCAAAAAGGATGATTTTAATTATGTGGAATTGGATTATGGAGCCAAACAAAAGGTTGGAGGAAAGGTTATGGGATGTATCCCTAACTTGGGAGATTTTGTCACGAAGACCAACTTGTATGTCACGATATTAGGATATTATGACATCGTGATCGATATGGACTAGTTGGAATCACATGAGGTGATACTCAATTGTAAGATGAACTGTTGAGTTTGGTCGATGATGAGGGACAGAAACGTGTGATTGTAGGAAGAAATCAGGGGGTTTCCCTAATGTTCATCTCTTCCCTACAACTATGGAACATCATGTGCAAGGGATGCAAGATATACGCGATCCTTGCATTGAATGAAAAGGGCGTGGTAGAAGGACTAGAAAACCTTCTAGTAGTATGAGAATTTGCGGACTTCTTCCCCAAGGAGTTACTAGGGTTGTTGTCGGAGAGGGAATTGGAATTTACCATCAACCTAAAACTTGGGACTGAACCGATAGCAAGAACGCCTTATCGGATGCCGACCCCTGAGTTACAGGAGTTGAAATGCAATTGAAGGAGTTGCTGGATATAGGACTTATACGTCCAAGTGTCACCATGGGGTGCACCTGCTATTTTCATACGAAAGAAGGATGGGTCGTGGAGACTTTTCATTGACTATCGTCAATTGAACAAGGCAATGATCCAGAACCAGTATCCGTTGCCAAGAATAGACAATCTGTTTGATCAAATGAAGGGCACGACGATGTTTTCAAAGATCAAATTGAGATCAGGGTATCACTAGTTATAGATCAAAAAGGAAGACATTCCTAAGACCACTTTCAAGGTGAGGTTTGGACATTATGAGTTTATAGTTTTACCGTTTGGACTTAAAAATGCCCTAGGGGTATTCATGAGATTAATGAATGGGGTGTTCTGTGAATACTTGGAAAAGTTTGTTCAAGTATTCATTGACGATATTTTGATATATTCTCGGACTATGGAAGAACATGACTAACATTTGTGCTTGGTACTACAGTGTCTACGAGAGAACAATTTTTTTTGGAAACTGTCGAAATGCTCATTTTATCAATCAAAGATTCATTATTTAGGGCATGTCATCTACGACGAAGGTATCACTGTGAATCCAATGAAGGTAGAGGCTATTATAGAATGGTCTGCACCTACAAATGTCCCAGAAGTGCGTAGATTCATGGGTTTAACGGGATATTATAGATGATTCATCAAGGTTTTTTCAAAGATAGAAAATCCGATTATGAAATTGTAGAAGAAAAACAAGAAGTTGGTATGGACTGAGAAATGCGCGGAATCATTTCGAAGGCTTAAGGAGATGTTGATGACAACGCTGATACTAAAATTCCCTGACATGGAAGAGGAATTCTTGGTATTCACAGATGCATCCAAGGAAGGCTTAGGCGGAGTCTTGATGCAAGACGATTGAGTGATCGCTTACATATCAAGAAAGTTAAGAAAGAGTGAGGAGAACTACACGACACATGATTTGGAGTTGTTAGCCATCGTGTATTCCTTGAGAGTTTGGAGACACTACTTGATTGGATGAAAATTTGAACTAAAAACAAACCACTATGGTTTGCAACACATTTTTACGCAAAGTGACTTGAACGCATGACAAAGGAATTGGTCATAACTACTTAGCGAGTACGATTTCAAGATCACCTACATCAAAGGAACAATGAATAGAGTGGTTGATGCATTGAGTCAGAGACCACACATATTTTTGGTGATACCTCTTCAGACGAATCTACATGAAAATATTCTAACTACAATGCGACGATGACTGATATCAAGAGGTTAAAGAATTTATTAGACAAAACACCATGTTGTACCAAAATTTGAGGGATTTACTGTGGACAATGACGAATTAATGAGATATAATAACCAGATTTATGTACCGCTCAATGACGAATTGAGAAGTATGATCTTAAACAATTCTCATAGAGCAGTGTACATGGCTCATCCTGGAGTCACGAAGATGAGGGTAGACCTTAAACCCTTATTCTTCTGGAAAGGAATGAAGGCAGACATAGTCAACTACGTGGCAAGATGTCTAGAATGTTAGCAAGTGAAGGTTGAACATAGAAATACAACATGATTACTACAACCACATGCTTTTCCAGAATCAAAATGGGAGGTCATTTCAATGGACTTCATCGTTGGATTGCAGTTGACGACAAAGAGGCACGACTCGATTTTCGTGGTAGTTGACACTCTGACGAAGAGTGCACATTTTATCCCTGTGTGTATGATGTATTAGGAACCTAACATAGCTAGAGTTTTCATCAGCGAGATTGTGAGGTTGCATGGCGTGCCTAAGAGGATCATATCCAATTGAGGATCGGTGTTTACAAGATGTTTTTGGACTAGTTTCCAAGAGGCCTTGGGAAACCAACTTAACTTTAGTACCGTATATCATCCAGAGACAGATGGGCAGAAAGAATGAACGAACCAAATATTGGAGGAAATTTTGTGTGTGTACATGATGGAACAACAAAAGCATTGGGAAGAGTTCTTGCCACTGGTATAATTTGCATACAAAAACAATTATCAAAGCACCATTAAGATGGTGCCATTTGAGTTTCTTTACGGGCGATCGTGTCAAATGCCTTTGAGTTGGGATCAAATTGAGTATAGGGTCCTGGTAGGACCATAATCGATCCAAGAAATGGAAGAGCAAATGAAAACCATAAGACAAAGGATCAAGGAAGCGCATGATCGAAAAAACAGTTATGTCGATGCGCATCACACTCACCATAGTTATGAAGTTGGCGATCGAGTCTTCTTGCGGGTGAAACCACACAAGAGTTCGATCAAGTTTGGAAAGGGAGATAAGTTCTCTCCTAGGTTCATGGGACCTTTCAAGGTTGTGGAAAGGAAGAGGCTCGTGGCCTATCAAGTAGCCTTTCTTGATTCTTTGAGGCGTATGCACGATTTTTTTCACGTATCTGTTTTGAGACATTATGTTAGTGATCCTACACATGTGATTGACATGAGTTCCTTGTAGGTATCAGATGAGGGTGTAGTCATGGCAGAGCCAATCCGCATTCTGGACCATCGCATTCGAAAACTACGACGTCGAACAGTCGATTAGGTAAGGTCTAGTGGGACAATTATAGTCCGCACTCGGCTACCTGGGAGGATGCATATGATATGCGTTAGTAGTTTCCATTTTTGTTTGATAGCTAGACATTTAGATATTGTCGGATACTTTATTTCTGCACTTATATACTGTGAAACTCCGGGATGAATTTTAAAACAAGAGGAGATCTATCTAACATCCCGCTCTTGCATGCACCTAATGTGACTTATTCTTTGAGGACAATTGTGTGCAAGTGTTCTGGTTCATTATATGATTGACTGCTTCGCTTATGGATTTTGATGATGATACTGTGGATTATGATGTTATGTTATGTTATTATGTATATATAGGTGCTATTGATTGGTTTCTCTTGAGTGTGCAAGAGTCTTGACAGATTGAGGATGTTGATGGCATCGATGGACCTCCTTGGACTCCAGATCGAGTCAGGGAGTGGATTGTATATGGTTTGAGTATTTCTGTTATTGCATATGTGACATATGACTGGGTATATTATGATGTTTTTTATGGATCGCTGACATGTTTCGTTGATGGATGCCGACTAACGATTGCTTGCTAATCAGACTCACATTTGGAGTAAAGGGGTCATGCAAAACAACCAGAGATATTGAGGGAGAGGTGTGGCAATAGTCTTGCCACAACCTACTATCACTCTCGCCGTGGCTCTAACTGTAGGTTAACGACTACCTAGTTCAAGAGATCCATGATGCTGTGAGGGTAGACTGAGATAGTCGCTCACAAAGATTCTAAGGGGCGTGCAATAATGCAGGGTCCTTATTCCTTAGAGGCCATTAATCTCCCACAAAGTCGCTTGACGGAGTATTGACTCCAAGGGTTTGACGTCTACCAAAATCAGTCAAAAGGCAAGTGGCACCCTTGAAGCATGTAGTGTGTCTTGAAGGGCACGTAGCATAAATGAAACATGAATAAAGATGAGTGGCACCCTTGGAGAATGTAGTGCATCTTGAAGGGCACATCACATAAATGAAACATGAATAAAGGCGAGTGGAACCTTTGGAGCACTTAGTGTGTCATGAAGGGAACGTCGCGATTTTTAACACTGGTGAGTCAATGAACCTACGTACCTAGAAACAAATATCTTGTTTTGACTTGGTTAACATTAAAATAAATGTTGTATGAGTAAAGTTTAAAAATTATAAAATTTCCCTTAAAAACAATTTTTCTAAGCCTGGTTGAAATTAGAGCATAGGTCTAAATGGGGTATAAGGACTAAAAAGAAAACAAATTTATTCAATTAATAAAAGGGGGATGAAGAAAAATCAAATTTAAAATTTAAAGGAGAAAGAATTTATCAAAATTTTAATTCTTGGTTATGTGAAAAAACTTGCTAATTTAGAACTTATATAAAAAGGGAAAAATTAAATGCAAAAGGAATGTGGAACATAGAAGGGAATCTAGTCTAGAGAGAACTTTCCAAATTATAAATCAACTAAGCTTTAAGAAAGGCATCAGTCATTAAGGGAATGTGAGGGAATAAAGGGACATCAAGGAGCGGTTTTAGGAACACTTTTAGGGGGGTGAGAGAAATTGACAAATTAATTAAATGAAATTCTGGTGCAACTAAGGGATCAGGTGACAAGTGTATGTGGGAGAATTTTTCCTAATTATTTTTTGGTAAAATGAATTTAATGTGAAAATGGAAGTGTCACTAAGAAGAACTCTACAAAATAAATGGTAGAGAAGGGGAATGGATCACGACTGGTATGTGTAAAGTTATGTTGTTGGATTTTTCTCTTGACTGATTTTTCTTGTGGGAGTTGGGATACCCAGCTTGAATAGAGAGTGGTAGCTTGACCTTGCGAGACGATCTAGGAGCTATCTTTCTCCGGTTTGTGTGCATGGCCCCTTTGTGGCTTGGAAGGCTCAGGGGAAGAAGAGTACCCCTAGCATTGGATGGGAGGTACCGGGGAGATCTCAACGATTAGCAAGCGAGAGCGAGGAGGATCACCAACAACTGGAGAACATCAGCAAGCCGTCAGCTAGGTTACGATACACATTTTTTTAAGTTGCAGTTGTAAATTATTTAGAAGTGTACATAGATTTTTTTTTGATGGATTTTTAATGGTTATTTGATATTGTCGGGCATAGTCCCCCTCTTAGTTTTTGTTGTGTATTTACTTGTTTTATTAATGTGAATAAACTCTGCGTGTGAGAAAGAAAAATGCCCAACAGAGGGGCATGCCTCCTCTGCGTTTTTGTTGTGTCTTCCTTGTTTATTTTGATGTGATTAAACTCTATGTATGAGCAAGGAAAACGCCCAACATAGGGGCATGTTGCCTCTATTCTTTTGCTGTGTCTTTCTTTGTTTATTTTGATGTGAAAAAATTTGCGTGTGAGCAAGAAAAACACCCAGCATAGGTGCATGCATCCTCTATGTTTTTGTTGTGTCTTCCTTGTTTATTTTAATGTGATTAAACTCTGCGTGTGAGCAAGGAAAATGTCTTCCTTTTTTATTTTGATGTGAAATAATCTACGTGTGAGCAAACAACGCCCAACATAGGGGCATGTTGCCTCAACGTTTTTGTTGTGTCTTTCCTTGTTTTATTAATGTTAATAAACACTGCATGTGAGAAAAAAAAATGCTCATCATAGGGGCATGTTGCCTCTGCGTTTTTGCTGTGTCTTTCCTTGTTTATTTTGATGTGATCAAACTCTACGTGTGAGAAAGAAAAATGCCTAGCATAGGGGCATGTCGCCTTTGCGTTTTTTCCATGTCTTTCCTTGTTTATTTTTGATGCGAAAAGACTTTGTGTGTGAGAAAACAAAACTCCCAGCATAGGGGCATGTTGCGTCAACGTTTTTGTTCTGTCTTTCCTTGTTTTATTAATGCGAATAAACTTTGCATGTGAGAAAGAAAAACGCCCAACATAGGGGCATGTTGCCTATGCATTTTTGCAGTGTCTTTCCTTGTTTATTTGATGTGATTAAACTCTGCGTGTAAGAAAGAAAAATGCCCAGCATAGGGGCATGTTGCCTCTGTGTTTTGTTGTTTCCTTCCTTGTTTATTTGATGTGAATAAACCCTATGTGTGAGCAAAAAAAACACCCAACATAGGGGCATGTTGCCTTTGCATTTTTGCTGTGTATTTCCTTCCTTTATTAATGTTATTATGAAATCTTATAATCATGTTCATCATTAATGTAAGCTTGTAATAAATGCCCAGCTTTAAATTTTGCCTTTTATTAAATGTTTAAATGAATGGTTATTTTAATGGTTGCATAAGCGTTTATTAATGTTATTATTAATACTAATAATAATGTTCATCATTAATGTCTATTTAATTAATTGTTATGATGAACAATTATTATCAATGTTGTATAAGCATTATTAATGTTCATTTATTATTAAATGTTTATAATAATGTCCATTATTAAATGTCGGTTTTTATTAACTGTTTATGATGAAGGGTCATTATTAATGTTGTTTTAGTAAATGTTTATAGAGGAGTGGTTAAGAAAATCACTTGAGTCTCTTGCGCAAATGGATTGTCATAATGATAGTTAAAGATTGTTAGATTTCCTTAGCACCTTGTAATATTTGAAAAGTAAGATCAATTATGTGATTAGATTTCTTTTGCACCTTGGATAAAAAGGCTTGGGTACTCTTGCACAATAGATGAAATGGATGCATGTTCGCTTAGATCTAGTTTATTTCTTGCTTGCATGAATTTAATGTATTGAATGATGGTTTTAGACATTTAGTTATTTAGTTTATTTAGTTTGTTCTTGAATGGTGGTTTTAAACTTAGTTTATTTCTTGCACGTATGAAAATCTAAGGTATTGAAGGAGGTATTGTATAATGTTTAGACTTTCTTCTTGAGCACAATGAATAGTCAATGCAATGAATGGTTGTTGATTATTTACTTCTTGCACTCATGTATTTTTATGATGGTTAGATCTTAGACCCTTGCGTGATAAAATGTAATGAATGTATTTACCTTGAGTCATTGAATTAGCTTGATTGTTATTAGTTTGCTTTAGTTTATGGATTCCATACAAAGTATCATGGTCAAATATTTTTGGACTTCTTGCGCAATGGATTTTATGTCATGTATGATGAAGTGGAATTTGTTTATCTTGCGCCTTGGATGATGTTGATGAATAGGTGTTAGGTTGCTTGCGCTATGATATAAGTTGGCGCATAAATGTTTATGACTTAGTTTACTAATGCGCTTGTCACCATGTGGCGGTATGATTTCCTTATGATTGGATTATTTGCGCACATTAATCAATAAGTGAATACGCTAATATGGCAAATGGATCATGTGCTTACCTTGATTATGATGTTGATTATTGTAATTTGATGATTGATTTAATCACGCGCTTGGAAGTTAAGTAGATTTTGTTTGCACCTTAAAAATTAAATAAGTATTTTATTGCGCCTCGGCTTATGTCGTTGCTAGATGGATTTAGTATTAAGTTATCTTGTGCCATGGAATTTTATGTTACATGTGTTGTTTTTTTTGAATGATTTTGCGCCTTGATGATTGTTGATGTTGTTTTTTTAGCTTAGTTGGCTTGGACTTGATTGTGTCGGGTGGGATGTAGACACCTCCTTGTTCCTCAGAATAGTCGTCAGCCCTGAGACCTTAAATGGTCAAAATCGATGGGAACCTAGGCTTGAGTGTTGCTTATGTG
>JASDQU010370818.1:57378-71346 GCA_032191745.1 Picea mariana
AGACTTTGATTGTTACAATTTAAAATAAAAAAAGTAACATCAAATATTTGCATTCTTACATACCTTGCCCATGGACCCTCATTTGTTGAGCAATGATTTCCTCACACATAGCTCCATAAGTAGATGCATGTCACTTGAGTGTCAATCAATTCGTATATTTCAACTCATCATCTAGAATTCTAATAAACACAAACGATGCACTAAGTGATCGTGACCTATTCCTTAGGCCAATTTCTACCTCTACCAAGACAACCCCGACACTCTCCTTGATATAATCATTGATACATATGTTGAAAGGGATGTAATGTATAATTCTCTCAAAAGTGAAACCAATATAGGGGGTTGAGGTACTAAATGAGGGGTTGGAACCATAAAGATAGCAACATCTTGCATGGTGTAAGGTTGTTCATATGTACAACCTTTTCCAACACCATATAATTTGGATTTTGTATCTATATAATTGGGGTCAATTCAATCTCTATACTGAGCATAAATAATTCTAGAAAAGTATTGATGCACTTCATCATTATTTGTTTCTCACATGCATACAAGAACTTATCATAAATAAAATGAGCAATATTTGGATCATTAAACCTTGTAATTTGTATAAGTTTTTTGTCTTCTAGCTATAAGTCAAATAATGACAAGGACGTTTCTTTTGTAACCCTACTTTTAACTTCAACATAAGAGTGGTGGAAAATCATATATAATCTCCTCCTATGCATCATGTCAAAAAAATTATAGGCAGATGGCCCAACCTCATGATATGTGTCAATCGATTGATCCAAATTGTACACAAAAATTTGGAGACACTCACAACAAGATATATAGACATTTTCTTTTTGTGACTCAACACGTTATCTGGTGCAATTCTTCCTCATCTCATCAATAGTGAGCATATAAATGTTTTCTTCCCAAGGAATATCCCCAAGAAGATCTATCAAACGAATGTATAAAGGGGCATAGGCTTGATTTCAAATAAAGTGTTGGCCCCAATGACCTCCCTCACTTGCACAAGGTGGATGAGGGTAGGCACTGAAACCTACATAATTTTAAATAGGAGCATATGGTAAAATGTATTTAATGGAACAAGAATATTTAATTTAATTTATATGCATTTTACATGCACATGTGTAACCAATGGAAATGTTACATTAAAATATCCAGTGGAATATCAACCTCATCACCAATGTTTTTTTGACCAACAAAATCCCCCCATGAGGTAGAAATACCTATGCTAACCCCTGTACACAAAAATAAATTATCAATCACACATGTACGAACAACACAAGAATTTTCACGTTAACAATTTAAACACGATTTACTTTAGATTATACCTAACCTAGGCCTATTAGGTGGTGGAATGACTATTCTAGGTACACTATCAGAATAATACACTAAATGCATACACATAAAATGAATCAATTTCAATATAAATTGTTAAAAAATGTTGGAAACCTAATCCATTAGGGTTATGGTATTTTGTATTATTCACTTGATAAGGAATATGAAAAGTCACAAGTGAATAAGAACTGTCATCGGAAGTCCAAGAGACCTCTTGGAAGATGAATCCAAAGGTTATATATCATGTGTTCATATGTGTATCATATTAATAAAATGTATATCATGTTGATATCCATTTGAGTATATTCCAACAGTGGTATAAGAGCACCTTTTGTCTTAAGGGGCCTGGTAATTCCATGGTAGTGTTCCATGGGAGGGCATCAATGATCTTGAGCCAATGAAAGAAGAGATACATGAAGAAGAAAGAGCCAATTCTTTAAATGCATGCATTCCAAGGAGAAGACTATAATACGGCCAAACCCCAATTGTAAATGTACATATAGGCTAGTGAGCCAATATTTTTCAGACCAAAGTGCCATTGTAAATGTGTTTTGAGGCTAGAGTTCCTATGTGGTTATTAGGATGGAAATCTAGAATGATAAAAGGCTATCCAACCTATCATTGTAATATGTAATCACACTCGAATATTAATAAAAATACATCACTGTTACAGACAAACCAAACGAAAGAGTATAGGGGGATAGAACTCCACTAGAGGGAAACAAGGGCTAAGGGTCTAGGAAGAGGGGCTAAGCCAAGGAAATATTATAATAATATTTCCTGAAATTTAATTTATGGTATATATTTATATCTATCTTAAGTTCCTAAGTGGGAGGAATGTATCACCATGTGGGGCCCATGTAGTTTCGAACATGACAAGTGTCAAGTTGGGAACATGCATATAAAAAGTAATGACTTAGTACATTTTCCATCATTCAACCATCATTCACTCATCATTATCACCTTGAATATTTCCATATGTACCCTCCTAGTCATATTGATTCATACTAGTACCTGAGAGCTTGGGGAGCTATTGGTAACCAATAAGCCTGGGCAATCTAAGTTGAAGAAGCATGTTGTCAAGCCTATGTGTACTTTGAAGAAGTGGGTTGTCAGAAACATGTGCATTCTTTCTAGGTGAGAGAATTGTTGAGAATTATTCCCTGATTGTTGGGAAATAGGTACAGGTCTATGATACTTTGTGTTTGTCCTGTTGTTGAAGTCCTAGAAGGAAGTGGGGCAACTGAGGACTGTTGAGTAGAGAAGGGGCACACTTCCTGGGGTGGGACGAGCTATGGAAAATGAGAAACTATAGGCTAGTTTCAGTAGTTGGCACCTTGACCTAAGTGTTAATGTGCTGCTTAGACCTTATTTTGGCTTAGGAAGCCATCCATGGTGGAGTTTCTAGCCTCAAGTCGGGGGTGACCTACTACCGAGTGTTTATGAGTAGAAAAGTCTATGGTAGGGAGGAACGTATGAGGTATGCACACAATTGGTGACTATTTCAAAAGATAAGTGTTCATATGTATTTACATAATGTTTATTCTGTGTATTTTATGCTAATTATGTTATGAAACTACAATTATATTTATACTTGCATTATTATGTTGTTATACTGATTAAATTGTTCATATGTAGAGCATTTTATAAATTTTAATTGGTATCAAAGGAGGAAATCTAGTGTGGCATTGCCCATCTTGGGTATAGGGATGCTACAAAGTCATATTAGATCTCTATTTTAAACACTGAGCTTCCATGGGACTGTTGAAATATTGTAACTTCGAAGAATATTCTACCTTAGAGAGAGTTGAATAATATTATTATATTATATTTAATTAGGCCCTATTGTGCCGTATTAAAAGTCGTCCCTATTGTGCCTTGACAATTAATTGTAAATTAAGAGGGTAAAGTGGCAGGTCGACCCATACCTAATTATAGGCTGGTCATACCACTATTTATAAGAGAGGCCAGTGCCTCATTTGGTGACACACATTGTTGGGCGCAAGCTGATTTTGAGGAAGAATCCAATTTTGGAAAGTAAATCTTAAATTAGAAAAATACAGCTGGAAGGAAAAGCAACACGTGTGAGGGAAAACCACATGCAAAGGAGGAAAGCATGCAAGGCGGACATGCAGGAAAACCTAACCACATTAGGGTTAGGTTTTTTGTAAGATATTGTAATGGATGATAAGACAAAAATATGTATAAATAAGTACCTAGGAAGTCTAGGTCGAGGCTTCCATAATGTTAGAGAATATCGTTTTACTTGGCTAGGAAAACTATTGTAAGATCTGATACCATTTTTGTAAGTTGTTGAGCTATAGGAGGGTCAAGTTGTTAGATCTTGAGGGTTATATCGCAGGTTGAGGATCCTGGTGCGATCTAGTCAGCCTCATAGAGGATTGTGGAACTGGTTTTGTAATTTCATGATTGGGATTGTAGTGCGCACAATGCCATCTATTACAAAAATCTAAATAAAAGAGAATATGAAGCCAAATCTTTGTGGACGTATTCCAGGAGGGGGTGAACCATGGTAACACTTGTATTATGTGTTGTGATTGATTACATGTTTAACTTATGTAAGTAGCTACATGATGAATGAATGGATGGATGATTCAGTTAGATTTTTCATATGTTGGATCTATTAGAATGCATTCATAACCTTAACAAATAAATGAATATTAAGAATAATAGAAATAATAACCAGATCAAGGACTAAAAAGATGAATTTCAATCCTAGATCCCCACTCTTTCCTTGACTGTCAACGCTTGAGCATTGCAGTCACCCATAGGACTATCTCAGGTGATATTTCGCAATACATTTTATGTGTTGCGTTGGCTTCTGGTTTACAAAGAGGGTCAATAGTTTTAGAGGGTTTTGTTGGAAACATGTTCAGATCTAAACCTGGGTCAACCCAAGAGTAGGAAGAGAGAATAATAACTAAAAAATGGTTATGTTGTCAGGTTTGAGAATGTTAGAGAATGACATTTTCCTTGGCTAGGAGAACTATTGTAAGATCTAATACCATTTTTGTAATTTGTTGAGCTATAGGTATGATCTAGCTACTTGATCCTCGTACAACTCAACAACTTACAAAAATGGTATCGGATCTTACAATAGTTCTCTTAAACAAGAAAAACAATATTCTCTAACATTCTGGAACCACCAACCTAGACCTTGCTCAACAGATTACAAAGAAGCCAAATCTTTGTCGACGTAGCCCGGGAGGGGGTGAACCACAGTAAAAAAAAAAATACCTAGCTCTGTAGTGCGCAAGTCTTGGAGGAGAGGGTTTATCTCTTGGTATTTCTTGGTTAAGTGGTGCACTACTCTTCCCAGTGAAGGAGTAGAGGAGGATATTTTGTTTGGTCTTTGGTCTATCTATATTGAGGAAGTTTTTGTTGGGTTTTCTCCCCATGAGGGTTTCCTAGGACAATCGGTGTGTCTCTATTGTTTATGTGATTGCCTCTCTTTAAGTGGTCTTATTTATGTAGCTAATGTGGTAAATGATTATAATAATAAAGAAGAACTGTAAATGCTAGTTGTATAAGTAAAAATTCAATGGTATTAGAGCAGGCTTGAAAGAGACCAACTCACAATTTATAAGAAGTGGCTAGCTTCAATGCACCCTCTCTAAGATCCAGTTTTCCAGTATTGCAGCTGCAGAATTGGGGTTTCTGTATAAACCCTAAGTGTGATGTTTTACCAGTTTAAGGAGGACATTGGGGGAAGTAACCACATCTAGGAGCTCACCCTAGGAGGGTGTATCTAGCCCCTGGATCAAAAAATTGAAATTTGAAGTTTGAAAATTTAGGGTTTCCTCATAAAAACCTAAGTTGCAGTTGTAGTTGAAGTACCAGTTGCAGTTGTAGTTCCTTCGTGCTAGTTCCTTCATGTTAGTTGCAGCACCACTTGCAGTGAATTTTTTTATGAAGTGTTTGGACTAATTTTTATTGTCCTAGTGCACCTTACCCTAGCAAATATCCAACTACATTTAAATTACAAATTGTAGCACCTTTGAATTTTTAAAGGTTTGTTATTACTTTCCGCTACTGTCGGATGATGCCACTACCTGTTGATGCTTTCAGAGGTATGTGCTTACATATGTTTAAATTTCATCATTATTTTAAATGGTATTTGTAGGAGAAAGGATCTTTTGTCTAAACAACAATTCTATATCCAAAGGGATCTTAGATCCAACACATTCAGAGGAACCATGCACCCCAGGTTTGATTAATTTGATATGCCTCTATTTTTTATGGAATTATTGTGATCTTATGAACATCTAGGTTGTATTCTTGATCTGTTGAAATTATGATTGTCATACTAATCATTGGTCAAAATTAAAGCCAAAGTATTAGATTGATTAAAGTTGAGATTATAGATTTTATTCTCTAACCCATTTTTCTGTCAAGAAAGCATATTATCTTAGTACAAAGAACAGGTTGAATAAAATACTTGTCATATTGAGTGAAGGATACTCGGAAGAAAATAAACACACTCATTCTTGAGGACAAGACTCCAGGTTCCAGGTTTGATTGATTAAAGTGATAAGATTCAAATTTATAGATGTCAAGTTTGATAATTGTCAAACACTATAATTTTGATAGAAATCTTTGAAAAGTTTTATTATTGAATACTTGGTAGCATGTGAGCACTATTGAGATAAATGCTTACTGTAATCATTTACTAGATATAACTAACATCTCATCTAGGAGAAAGTTCTTATTTTGTTTCCAGGTTACCATGGAAGAATGATTGATCACAACGCTAGAAGAGTGTTTCTCTCATTCCTTATTATTGTAATTCTTACTTTTTACCCTTGTTTCAGGCAACTCACAAGTGATATCTCTAAAGGAGCCACTGTGACGATTGTTCTTGCTATTGTTTTATTATTATTATAAAGAGTATTATTCTTATATGTTTTTTCTCCATTATTGTTCTTGTTCCGGGAAGGTCATAGGTGATAACCCTAAGGAAGATATAGTGATGGTTGTATGAGGCAAAATATTATATGAGACATGGAGCAAACTATCCAAGTTGTATACATGACCGTATACATCCATGTACCAAAGAAGATGATGAAGAAGCTACTTTTGAGATATAGATTATCTCATATGTACATTGATTGTAAGGAGAATAAGGCTCCAAAGATGAATGCATATTAGAATAGAACTCACAACAGACTTGGTAAATGGATAATGAAGACACCTTGATAGGAAGCATAATTCATTTGAAGTATGACTCATATTTTCATATTAATACTTGGTATTCAACACCAAGTATATCCTATAGAGACTATGAAGTTTTTGTAGACTTAGAAGAAATCAAGACTTAGAGTAAGCATGACCTGAGAAAGGATGAGATGTGGAAAAGAGACATCTTCCATGATTGGTAGACAGATTCCATGAGTTGAGAAGACTAGATCATAGCCTTAGAGACTTCTAGGAGACATGAAATCTCCTGAGAAGATTCCCTTGTTTCAATGATAGAGGAGGAAGCCAGTCAAAAGAAATAGGATATGGATTTTTCCTTGAGACTAGAAGGGAAGTCAATGGTGACTTCCAAGATTGATCTAACAGATCAATCATGTTGTAAATAACAATATAGAGATGTACAAATCCTTATTTGTGTCCAKAGGATTATCCCAACAAGAGGGAGAATACTATAACGAGACACTTGCTCCAGTAATTAGAAGAAATATATATATAGAAAAAACATGATTCATTAAAAGAAGCCGACACAATATGAGATTCAGAGGGAGCAAGTATGAAAATCCATGTATTTGAGATTGAGTTGCCTCCATGAAAGAAGAAAATATATCTTCATTTTCATATGAAATTGTTACCATGATAGAATAGAGGAGCTACTCTCAAAGTTCAACAGCTACAGTGAGAATAGAGAAGTCATTCTCGGCTTCAGAAAAAGTAGCTGCAAGTGCAGAGTCTTAGTTCCATAAGGAACGGTTGCAGAAAAAGTAGAGGACATACTCTCAGGAAGTGAGACAAATAGTGCTTTGTAGAAAGAACATAGAACCAACACATGATTGTGCAGATTGAGTTGCAGCTGAGAAAGTGTACCAGGTTGGTACATTGTCATGTGAAAAATTGGTTTCAAAGTACAGGACAGGAAGACTCATGTCTAGAAGTTGAATAAAGCTCCAAGAGCTTGGTATGGAAGGATTGTTAGTTTTTTGATGAGATTGGGAATTACCAAGAGTAAATCTTATCCAAACCTTTACTTCAATATTGAGAATGGTGGGCCAGTTACATTTCTTCTATGTGTGAATGACTTATTGTTGGTAGATGAAGAAAATATCATCACATATTGTAAGAAGAAGCTTGTTGCTGAATTTGAAATGAAGGACTTAGGATTGATGCACTGTTTCTTAGGTCTTGAAGTATGGAAGATTCTAGAAGATATTTTCCTCAGTCAAGGAAAGTATGTTGTGTAAATTCTGAAGATTTTCGACATGATGGACTGTAGAACCATGTCCACTCCTATGGAGATGAATATGAAGTTATTGGATGATACTTCGTCAGAAATAGTTGATGTTACTCTATACAGATAGATGATTGGTTCATTGATGTATCTTATGAATACCAGACTAGATATATGCTTTGTTGTGAACACCTTGAGTCAGTATCTAGTGGATCCCAGACACGTTCACCTTGTAGTTTCAAATCTTGTGATGAGATACCTTAACGGTACGTTGTAATATGGTCTCTATTATATTGGAGATTGTGACTTCATATTGTATGGCTATACTGGTTTAGATTGGGATGGAAGTGCTTCATATGGAAAAATCACTTCAGGATGTTGTTTCAGTTTGGGTTCATCCATCACTTTGTGACAAACTAGGAAGCAATCCAATATTGTTCTCAATATGATAGAAGCAGAGTACATTGCAACATGATCTGCCGGTTGTGAAGCCATATGGCTTGAGAATTTATGGGTAGTTCTATTTTACCTAGAGATGGATTCTACCATGATATTTTGTGATAACCAGAGTTGCATAAAGATGACATAGAACCCATTGTTTCATGATAAGACGAAGCACATTGAGATATGGTACCACTACATTCATACAGAAGGGAGCTGTGAAGCTCCAATATGTTGGAACATATGAGAAGGTTGCATATGTGTTGAATTAGCCTCTGTCTCATGTGAATCTTGAGTACTTCTAAGACAAGTTGTTGGAAGATTGGTTGTTGTCATTGATGTCAACCCTAGTCATCGGTTATAGTCATTGATGTCAACCCTATCCATTGGATTTTGGACCACACAGTTGATCGAAGTAGATAGACATGAAGAAAATTACACATGCATATACAACACCCATGGATGGATATTATAAGTCATTCTACTTCTGGTGGTATGTGGAACATCACGTGGATCCTCACGATTGAGGAGAAATGAATTTTTGAAGATGACAATGTGAATTGAAGCATAAACTACATGTCATCCCTAATGTTAAAAGGAAGTGACATAAAGGGTATAAATACATATCATTATGCATTCATTTTAAACACACACAATTTTGTTAATGAACAAGGATATATAAGTTGAATTTCAGAGGAAATATGAAGTAAATAAGGCCGAATTTCAAGGGAGGATGAAGTCTTTAGGTGATGTGTTCTAAGGTATGTTATTTACAGGTCATCTTACCATTTTCTCTATAAATTTGTTTCTAGAATGATTCAGATGGTGAAATTTAGAGGCTATTGAGAATACATATCTAGGTACCTGTGGTAAAATTTTTATCTCTTTATTCGCTATAATTTGGGAGATACACTCTGTGGAATATAGGGTTTTTTACTAGTCCTGAAGCTAGTCATAAACATGTGTTCTGGGTAAAACAGTCATAATGTCTTCATAGAGAATACAAATGAAGTACGACCAATTGCATTGGAAATAGTATGGGCTTTAGTTTCTTGTGTACTAATTTCAAAATATTATGTTAAATATTGAGCGTGGGGAATTCTGTACAAGTTCGCTCTCCTAAATAAACCAGAATTGAATAAGGTCTACCATTTTCTCTATAACTCCTTTTCTGGGAGGATTCAAGGAGTGAAACTTGGAGGAGTTTTAGAGAATAAATTGAGTAATATTATCTATAGGATCAAATTATTCCAAGAAGTGAATAATTGAAGAAGTTGAAGAAGTCTCAGGAAGCATTATCAGGTTTTGTGTGATGGTTGGTTTATGGTGATAATTTAATGTAAAGTTTTGTTATCTCTCATATATTCTTGGGTGGAAGGAAGGGGCAAGGATGGAGAGGTAAAACCTCTCTTGATATTGGAGTATTGTATCTTCCTTTTGATGGTTTATCCCTCCCTTTATATTTGGAATCTGTAGCTACCTTTGGAAGTCATTACTTCCCTTTAACAATAACTATTGATTATTTCTCATATATTGTGCATGGTGTATTGTGGTGTATTGGTGTAACTCTTCTACTATTGTTCATTGCTCATTGGATATAATTGAATACATAATATGGTTGAAGTATAAGTTGAAAACATTTTTAAATTGTACTTGACACTAATTCAGCCCCCTCTCAGTATCAACAATTGGTATCAGAGCGGGTTACCTTCACTACAATTTAACCATTGGAAGGAAGATCCTAAGAAGAAATGGAAGACAACATTCCTAATGGGATTCCACCATTTGATGGAAGCAATTTTGAATACTAGAGTAATAGAATGGAAACTTACTTGAAATCTCTTGGGGAAGATGTTTGGTTCTCAGTTTCTTTAGGATACAAGGCTTTGAAGAAACCAAAGACTACAACTCAGAAGGAANAATGGAAACTTACTTGAAATCTCTTGGGGAAGATGTTTGGTTCTCAATTTCTTCAGGATACAAGGCTTTGAAGAAACCAAAGACTACAACTCAGAAGGAAGCAAGAAGGAAAAACAAATTGGAAATAGATACCATCCTAGATGGATTGAAAGATTCAATGAAATCCAAGGTGGGATCATGTGCATCAACAAAAGAGCTTTGGGACAAGCTACAAGAACTTTATGCAAAGGAAGAAGCAGAAGAAGAAGAAGAAGAAGAAGAAGAAGTTGAAGCAAATTACAACATCCTAGATTTCAAAGAAGTCAATAGAGGTGAGTTCTTTTGCTTTAATTGTGAAGGAGTAGGACATATTGAATTTGAATGTCCTTATCCAAGGATTGAAAGAGATGATACTGAAGAAGAAAAGTCCAATGAAGAAGAAGAAAATAATGAAGCAGAAATGATTCAACAAGAAGATGAGAATCTTAAAAAATTGAAGCATGTTGAGATTGAAAATAGAAAGCTCAAAAACATGCATAGAAAACTAAGAAGTGAATTGGGTAGTTGTGAAAAGACAATTGAAGATTTAAAAAACAATTAGAAGACTTTGAGAAACTAAGAGAAGAAACCATTTCCTCTAAGTCTCTACTTGAAGAAGCAAGAAAAATAGAAGAAGTAAGGAATGTCCAAATGATGAAGAAAGAAGAAGATTGTGAGAAACTTGAACAAGAAGTTGTCTCGTTGAGGAAGATCTTAAGAAACTCTCAAGTGCCAAAATACTTAACACATCTTGGATGCATGGGTGAAACTTAATACAAAGAATATGAAAATACCAACAAGAAGGTTGAAGAATTATCTACACAGACAGTTGATGAGAAGTGGACCAGGATACGAGAAAGAAGGAATGATTACAAAAGAGATGAATATCCAAGAAGACCACCTACCTTCAAGAATCAAAGAATCTTCAATCGGTATGAAGGAAACTACATAAGAGTATATCATGAGCCCAAATGGACTACATCACAAAGAAGGCTACTTACTCCCAGGTATCAATATTTCTTTCTTGGTCATTGTTATACTTGCAAAATTTTTGGACATAAGGCAATTAATTGCAAAATCAATGAAAGGAACAACTATGCAAGAAACATGAATGGTGTAAATAGAATATATGGAAACAATTGTGGATTTTTCAACAAAAGTTATAATTCATTTCCCCCATTGATGGACAAAAATATTGTATGCTACAAATGAAATTATCTTGGTCACAAAGCACAAGATTGCAGATATACGAATGAAGATTATCTTATGCCAAATGTTCTTATGCCAACCATAGTATGGAGAAGGAAAGAGATTCCAAACAATGAATATTATTGAATAGCATTGAGTGTTGAAGAATGTAAAGAATAATATGAATGGTAAATAGACAATGGATGTTCTTCACGCATGGTTAGGGATCAAGACAAATTCACCAGCTTGAAGAGAAATGGTGGCAATGTTGCATTTGGAGATGACTCATCTACCAAAATACTTGGAAAAGGTGTAGTAGAGATTGGAAGAAAATATGTAAAAGAAAAGAATTATTTTTTGGTTGAAGACTTGAAGCATAATCTCCTCAGTGTTAGTAAAATGTGTGATCAAGGATATACTCTCATGTTTGACTCATGAAGATGCAAAATCAAATAAGAAAGTTCAGGAAGATTGGTTGCAACTGCAACAAGAAGAAAAAGTAATGTATACATCAAAGACAAAGAGAAGAGAAATAAGATTGAATACACATGAAAGACCTTGAAGGAAGAAAAAGACCAGAAGACTAGAAAGAAAAATGAAGTGTTATTAAGTGCTATATGTTCAGGGGGAGCAGCCCCAAAGAAGAGAGTTACCTTTTGCAATTAAACTCAGGGGGAGAAACCCCACCCTTTTCCATTGATGTCAAAGGGGGAGAGAAACCAAGAGCATGAGGACAAGGGGAGCATGAGTGTTTCCATCAATGACAAAGGGGGAGATTGTTGGAAGATTGGTTGTTGTCATTGATGCCAACCCTAGTCATTGGTTGTAGTCATTGATGCCAACCCTAGCCATTGGCTTTTGGACCCCACAGTTGATCGAAGTAAATAGAAATGAAGGAAATTACACATGAAGATACAACACCCATGGATGGATAGTATAAGTCATGCCACTTCCGATGGTATGTGGCACGCCACGTGGATCCTCACAATTGAGGAGAAATGAATTTTTGAAGATGACAATGTGAATTGAAGTAAAAACTACATGTCGTCCCTAATGTTAAAAGGAACTGGCATAAAGGGTATAAATACATATAATTATACATTTATTTTAAACACACACAAGTTTTTTAATGAACAAGGAGATATAAGTCGAATTTCAGAGGAAATATGAAGTAAAGAAGGTTGAATTTCAAGGGAGGATGAAATCTTTAGGTGATGTGTTCTAATGTATGTTATTTATAGGTCATCTTACCATTTTATATATAACTTTGTTTCTAGAACAATTCAGATAGTGAAATTCGGAGGCTATTGAGAAGACATATCTAGGTACTGGTGGTAAAAATTTCATCTCTTTATTCACTATATTTTGGGAGATACACTCTGTGGAAGATAGGGTTTTTTACTAGTCTTGAAGCTAGTCATAAAGTGTTTCGGGTAAAACAATCATAATGCCTTCATAGAGAATACAAATTAAGTGAGACCAATTTCATTGGAAAGCATATAGGATTTATATTCTTGTGTACAAATTTTAGAATCTCATGTTAAATATTGAGCACGGGGCATTCTGTACAAGTTCACTCTCTTGAATAAACCATAATTGAATAAGGTCTACCATTTTCTCTGTAACTCCTTTTCTGGGAGGATTCAAGGAGTGAAACTTGGAGGAGTTTCAAAGAATACATTGAGTAATATTATCTGTAGGATAAGAGTATTTGAAGAAGTGAATAATTGCATAAGTTGAAGAAGTCTCAGGAAGCATTATCAGGTTCTATGTGATGGTTGGTTGATGGTGATAATTTAATGTAAAGTTTTATTATCTCTCATATATTCTTGGGTGGAAGGAAGGGGAAAGGATGGAGAGGTCAACCCTCTTTTGATATTGGAGTATTGTATCTTCCTTTTGGAGGTTTATCCCTCCCTTTGTATTTGGAATTTGTAGCTACCTTTGGAAGTCATTACTTCCATTGAACAATAACTATTGATCATTTCTCATATATTGTGCATGGTGTATTGTGGTATATTGGTGTAACTCTTCTACTATTGTTCATTTCTCATTGGATATAATTGAATATATAATCTGGTTGAAGTATAAGTTGAATTTTTTTTTAAATTGTACTTGATACTGATTCACCCCCTTCTCAGTATCAACACAAGCTTGGTGTAGTCTGAAAGGGCCTCCCTTGAAAGGGGGAATGATGATGATGATACTATGGTATCCTGACCAAGAGCGGGTAGATTAGTTAGGATATTATATCCTAGGGGACTGATCATCCCTAGGAAGATCCTGAAGGTCCTGTAAGGATGGTCTGTCAGAGTACCTGTGCATGTATATGCCATCTGTGGTTAGTAGTGGTAGTTGTATATTTTAACCTTGTACAATATTCACTGCAAACAGATTTTCAGTAAAAGAACATAAAAGATACAATGGAAAATACACACATTACACAAAGATTTTTCCCCAGAAAACCAACATATTCTATATTTAGTCATCATGTTACATTGTTTACAATACAATATACATATAGGATCCAACAACATCCAAAACCCTAACCCAATGACTTGGATTAGTCAACAACCCTAATTCCTTAACCGAAAATAGAAAACCATCGACAAAAA
>JASDQU010370818.1:85728-97540 GCA_032191745.1 Picea mariana
TAGAGTAATAGAATGGAAACTTACTTGAAATCTCTTGGGGAAGATGTTTGGTTCTCAGTTTCTTTAGGATACAAGGCTTTGAAGAAACCAAAGACTACAACTCAGAAGGAAGCAAGAAGGAAAATCAAATTGGAAATAGATACCATCCTGGATGGATTGACAGATTCAATGAAATCCAAGGTGGGATCATGTGCATCAACAAAAGATCTTTGGGACAAGCTACAAGAACTTTATGCAAAGGAAGAAGCAGAAGAAGAAGAAGAAGAAGAAGAAGAAGTTGAAGAAAATTACAACATCCTAGATTTCAAAGAAGTCAATAGAGGTGAGTTCTTTTTCTTTAATTGTGAAGGAGTAGGACATGTTGAATTTGAATGTCCTTATCCAAGGATTGAAAGAGATGATACTGAAGAAGAAAATTCCAATGAAGAAGAAGAAAATAATGAAGCAGAAATGATTCAACAAGAAGATGAGAATATTAAAAAATTGAAGCATGTTGAGATTGAAAATAGAAAGCTCAAAAACACGCATAGAAAACTAAGAAGTGAATTGGGTAGTTGTGAAAATACAATTGAAAGATTTAAAAAACAATTAGAATACTTTGATAAACTAATAGAAGAAACCATTTCCTCGAAGACTCTGCTTGAAGAAGCAAGAAGAATAGAAGAAGTAAGGAATGTCCAAATGATGAAGAAAGAAGAAGATTGTGAGAAACTTGAACAAGAAGTTGTCTCATTGAGGAAGAGCTTAAGAAACTCTCAAGTACCAAAAGACTTAACACATCTTGGATGCATGGGTGAAACTTAATACAAAGAATATGCAAATACCAACAAGAAGGTTGAAGAATTATCTACACAGACAGTTGATGAGAAGTGGACCAGGATATGAGAAAGAAGGGATGATTACAAAAGAGATGAATATACAAGAAGACCTCCTACCTTCAAGAATCAAAGAAGCTTCAATCGGTATGAAGGAAACTACAAAAGAGTATATCATGAGCCCAAATGGACTACACCACAAAGAAGGTTACTTACTCGCAGGTATCAAAATTTCTTTCTTGGTCATTGTTATACGTGCAAAATTTTTGGACATAAGGCAATTAATTGCAAAATCAATGAAAGGAACAACTATGCAAGAAACATGAATGGTGTAAATAGAATATATGGAAACAATTGTGGATTTTTCAACAAAGGTTATAATTCATTTCCCCCATTGATGGACAAAAATATTGTATGCTACAAATGAAATTATCTTGGTCACAAAGCACGAGATTGCAGATATACGAATGAAAATTATCTTATGCCAAATGTTCTTATGCCAACCATAGTATGGAGAAGGAAAGAGATTCCAAACAATGAATATTGTTGAATAGCATTGAGTGCTGAAGAATGTAAAGAATAATATGAATGGTACATAGACAATGGATGTTCTTCACACATGGTCAGGGATCAAGACAAATTCACCAGCTTGAAGAGAAATGGTGGCAATGTTGCATTTGGAGATGACTCATCTGCCAAAATACTTGGAAAAGGTGTAGTAGAGATTGGAAGAAAAAATGTAAAAGAAAAGAATTCTCTGTTGGTTGAATACTTGAAGCATAATCTCCTCAGTGTTAGTAAAATGTGTGATCAAGGATATACTCTCATGTTTGACTCACGAAGATGCAAAATCAAATAAGAAGGTTTAGGAAGATTGGTTGTAACTGCAACAAGAATACCAAGTAACATATACATCAAAGACAAAGAGAAGAGAAATAAGATTTAATACACATGAAAGACCTTGAAGGAAGAAAAAGACCAGAAGACCGGAAAGAAAAATGAAGTGTTATTAAGTGTTATATGTTCAAGGGGAGCAGCCCCAAAGAAGAGAGTTACCTTTTGCAATTAAACTCAGGGGGAGAAACCCCACCCTTTTCCATTGCTGTCAAAGGGGGAGAAAAACCAGGAGCATGAGGACAGGGGGAGCATGAGTGTTTCCATCAATGACAAAAGGGGAGATTGTTGGAAGATTGGTTGTTGTCATTAATGTCAACCCTAGTCATTGGTTGTAGTCATTGATGTCAACCCTAGCCATTGGCTTTTGGACCCCACAATTGATCGAAGTAGATAGAAATGAAGGAAATTACACATGAAGATACAACACCCATGGATGGATAGTATAATTCATGCCGCTTCCGATGGTATGTGGCACACCACGTGGATCCTCACAATTGAGGAGAAATGAATTTTTGAAGATGGCAATGTGAATTGAAGCAAAAACTACATGTCGGCCCTAATGTTAAAAGGAACTAGCATAAAGGGTATACATACATATAATTATACATTCATTTTAAACACACACAAGTTTTTTAATGAACAAGGAGATATAAGTCGAATTTCAGAGGAAATATGAAGTAAAGAAGGTTGAATTTCAAGGGAGGATGAAGTCTTTAGGTGATGTGTTCTAATGTATGTTATTTACAGGTCATCTTACCATTTTATCTATAACATTGTTTCTAGAACGATTCAGATGGTTAAATTTGGAGGCTATTGAGAAGACATATCTAGGTACCAGTGGTAAAAAATTCAGCTCTTTATTCACTATAATTTGGGAGATACACTCTGTGGAAGATAGGGTTTTTGACTAGTCCTGAAGCTAGTCATAAACAGGTCTTCCGGGTAAAACAATCATAACGCATTCATAGAGAATACAAATCAACTGAGACCAATTTCATTGGAAAGCATACAGGCTTTATATTCTTGTGTACAAATTTTAGCATCTCATGTTAAATATTGAGCACGAGGCATTCTGTACAAGTTCACTCTCTTGAATAAACCATAATTGAATAAGGTCTACCATTTTCTCTATAACTCCTTTTCTGGGAGGATTCAAGGAGTGAAACTTGGAGGAGTTTCAAAGAATACATTGAGTAATATTATCTGTAGGATAAGATTATTCCAAGAAGTGAATAATTGCAAAAGTTGAAGAAGTCTCAGGAAGCATTATCAAGTTCTATGTGATGGTTGGTTGATGGTGATAATTTAATGTAAATTTTTATTATCTCTCATATATTCTTGGGTGGAAGGAAGGGGAAAGGATGGAGAGGTCAACCCTCTTTTGATATTGGAGTATTGTATCTTCCTTTTGGAGGTTTATCCCTCCCTTTGTATTTGGAAGTTGTAGCTACCTTTGGAAGTCATTACTTCCATTGAACAATAACTATTGATCATTTCTCATATATTGTGCATGGTGTATTGTGGTGTATTGGTGTAACTCTTCTACTATTGTTCATTTCTCATTGGATATAATTGAATATATAATCTGGTTGAAGTATAAGTTGAAAAAGTTTTTAAATTGTACTTGATATTGATTCACCCCCTTCTCAGTATCAACACAAGCTTGGTGTAGTCTGAAAGGGCCTCCCTCGAAAGGGGGAATGATGATGATGATACTATGGTATCCTGACCAAGAGCGGGTAGATTAGTTAGGATTTTATAT
This sequence comes from Picea mariana, assembly GCA_032191745.1. Taxonomy (NCBI): domain Eukaryota; kingdom Viridiplantae; phylum Streptophyta; class Pinopsida; order Pinales; family Pinaceae; genus Picea; species Picea mariana. Next base: position 89,203 of record JASDQU010370818.1, read on the forward strand.
CCTAGGGGACTGATCATCCCTAGGAAGATCCTGAAGGTCCTGTAAGGATGGTCTGTCAGAGTACATGTGCATGTATATGCCATCTGTGGTTAGTAGTGGTAGTTGTATATTTTAACCTTGTACAATATTCACTGCAAACAGATTTTCAATAAAAGAACATAAAACATACAATGGAAAATACACACATTACACAAAGATTTTTCTCCTGGAAAACCAACATATTCTATATTCAGTCATCATGTTACATTGTTTACAATACAATATACATATAGGATCCAACATCATCCAAAACCCTAACCCAATGACCTGGATTAGTCAACAACCCTAATTCCTTAACGAAAAATAGAAGACCATCGACAAAAACCATGTGCCAAAAAATCGCCCAACAATGGACATAAAAATCAAGGAAAAAATGCGACACATTTCTCGAGGTAAAACAAAATTATGTAAGCAAAAAATTTATATCCTAGGGAATGTTATGATTCCTAGGTAGATCCGAAGGTCTGGTAAGGACGGTCTGTTAGAGTACCACATGGTAGCTTATTAAGATTTTATATCCTAGGGAATATTATGATTCCTGGGCAGATCATGAAGGTCCGGTAAGGATGGTCTGTCAGAGCACCACATATGTTGTTGGTGATGCATCTGCCTCATTCTGTTGCCACATATAGATGTTGATGTTCCAGCTTCATGTTGTTGATGATTTTTCGGCTTCATGTTGTTGATGATGTTGATGTTCCAGCTTCATGTTGTTGTTGTTGATGATGATGATATTGCAACTTCATGATGTTGATGTTCCAGCTTCATGTTGTTGATGATGATGTTGTTATTCCACCTTCGTTTTGTTGATGTTGATGTTCCAACTTCATGTCGTTGATGATGATGATGTTGCTCCTGCTCCACACTACATATGATGATGATGTTTAGTTTCTATTGATGTTGATGATGATAAAAACTTTCGATGACCTATAGATATGACCGACAGAGTTCTCGATGTTGATCATGATGTCCCCTCCTCTTGATGATGTATTGATTCCAACCAATTTTTATTAATGTTGTCAGTAGAATACCCTTCTTATTAAGAGGGATTGTTGAAATATTGTATCTTCGAAGAATATTCTACTTGAGAGAGAATTGAATAATATTATTATATTATATTTAATCAGGCCATATTGTGCCTTAGTAAAATTCGGCCCTATTGTGCCTTGACAGTTAATTGTAAATTAAGAGAGTAAAGTGAAATATCGACCCAGAACTAATTATAGGTTGGCTATACCACTATTTATAAGAGAATCTAGTGCCTCATTTGGTGACACAAACACCTAGATCTACAGTGTGCAAGTCTTGGAGGAGAAGTTGTTGCAAATGGGGGTGACGTCAAGGAGGGTTCTTGGTCTATCTCTTGGTATTTCTTGGTTAAGTGGTGCACTACTCTTCCTAGTGAAGGAGTAGAGGAGGATATTATGTTCGATATTTGGTCTATCTATATTGAGGAATTTTTTGTTGGGTTTTCTCCCCCTTGAGGGTTTCCCAAGATAATCTATGTGTCTCTATTGTTTTTTTGATTGCCTCTCTTTAAGTGATCTTGTTTATGCAGATAATGTGATAAATGATTATAATAATAAAGAAGAATCATAACAGATAAAACATAGAGCATAGACGAAAAATTTGCAGAGTATGCTTGCAAACAGTTTGACAAAATATCAAAAGGAAATGTCTACAAATTGTTTGACGAAATTATTGTAGATGAATTTGAGAAGAATTCACAAGAAATTTGGAAGAATTAAGCCCAGGATTTAGAAATCGTCAATTCAATCCTTTATTTGGGAATTCTTGACCTATAATTGAGAGGAATTTTGGAAATTACAGTGCAGTAATGGAGTATTTGACTTAAATGGTGGAACTGGGCGAAATTGGAAAAAAATCCCAAATTTCTACAGTGCAATCCATGGAGAAATTTGACGTGGATAATTTGAATCTCATATGTATATGTTAAATTGATACTCATGGGGATGAATTTGGTTGTACAATATTAATTATAGAGCTCCAATGGCATCCTGTGCAGAATTGTGAATTTATGCATTATTGGGCATTTTTGAAAATTTGGAAATTTTGGAAAATTGGAAAAATTTGGGTATTTTTTTGTATGATGATGTCAACATGACATCGGAACCATGTGTTTGTTGGCATGGAGGAAGTGTGATGTGCACTTCCATGGTGGTAGGTACATGGTAGAAATAGTAGCATATGTGGTAGGTGGTAGGTGAGGTGGAACCATGGAGACAGACGCTCGACCACCTATGAAATATTGACTCTAAACCGTAGAACTCTGATGTAGGGGTCCCTGGCGGTTTTGGAAAATGACAGTAGGGGGTCCTTGGTGGTTTTGGAAACCACCAAAGGAGGGGTTACGGTGCACCAAGGAGATGAAACATCAACAGGTGGGAAACCATTGGTTTCCACTATGGACCCTGGCCACTTTTTTAATGTTTGATGGGTCAAGTGATCCAGGTGGATATTGGTGGCCACCCACCTATGCCAACTGGCTCCTCTTGACAACTTTTAGTTCAGGTTATTCTGTACTTATTTGTGATTGTGGGTTCTACACTTCCGAGGTTGTCCTAAGCCCTACACATCTTCTTGGTGGAGATTCATGGCCACCCACCTAATCCAACAGGCTTAGTTTGGAAGCTTTCATGTCAGTACATCTTTATATACTTCCAAGGATGTTTTTGGGGCCATAAACAATTTGTTTTTGGCTTTCCACAATCAAACAATAGGCGAAGTCATATTTTGATGGCATAATGCATAGTTCTAGAAAATACCTTTCCAACGAGCTATCACGTGCCTAAAACACAGGTCGTTGTTGGCCCTCGACCAAGTTTTGAGGAAATATTGGTCAAGTTTGACCACTTTTTGGAATTCAACACAGTTATCGAGGAAGGAGCACCCGGGCGGAGCTGAGATCGTGGATCTCACTTGTTTTGTGGGATTTGTGGACCCAACAAGGGGTTCATTAGGGTTTTTGTAATGGGTTATGGGATGTCGATCCATGGGTTTACCCATGATTAGGCCTTATTGTAAAAGTATAAATAAGTGTAAGAATGTATTATGGGGGGGGGTGGGGATGTGAGAGTTGATAGCTTGAAAGGCTAAGTGCAAGTAGTTATGCATTGCTTTGTGCAACAAAACATGTATGTAAGGATTTGTGCTCGATAAAGGAGCTGGCTTTGTGCCTTGACCTAGTTTTTGGGGAGGAGGATCTGGTGCACAGTGCGCAGATCTCCTGTCCTCTGTGAAGATTGGCTCTGTGGCTTAGTGCACAGGAGCGAATGAATGTAAGATATTGAATAATAATAAAGAAGGCGAAGAAGTTGGTGGAAATAGCCCCACACTAGGGTGAACCACGTATATCTTGTGTCTTTTGGTTGCTTTGTGTTGTCTTATTTATGATATGAATGTGTTCCATGTTTTGCTTATCATGTTTTTTAGATAGATCTGTGGATGCTTAGTGCTTGGAATGAATGAATGTTAGACCTAACTCAATTCTATGTGCTAAATAATTGAGGTATCTTTATTGCTATTGCGTCGATCCATCTTAGGGTTTGTTCTGTGATGTTAATGAAGCTAATGAACTAATGCATATCACCTTATAAGTGTTGCTAGAGTGCTTTGCGAAGTGTTATTATCACATATCTGTGTCCCAACTTGGTTGCAGATGCTTGAGTTCGGTAACCCCCCCTGCTTCTACCTCGACTGAGACTTCACCTGCTTCGTAGGTGTTGCCGAAAGGGAAGGTAGTTAGGGTTTTTTTGGTGCATTGTTGAAGCATTGAACCCTGAGTCTGCCCCTATGTGAACAAATGGTTATGTTGTCGAGAACTAAAATTGTGATTGTTGGGAACCGAAGTAAAGAAAAGAGAAGTTGTGTGCGCAGATATGTTTCTGTAGTGCGCATTATTCTACTTGATTTGTGAAGCTCTTTTCTAAGAAAGAAACTTGATCTCAAGAAAATAGGTAAGATCTTAAAAGAGGTAAATCTTTGTGCTTTGATAGAGGAAAGATAAGTGAATTTTTTTGTTTCGAAAGCATGAATTTAGGTATGTTTAATAGATTATGTCCTAGTATGAAATATAGGGTGAAGTTCGAAGAAAGAGTTGATCCAAGTAAAGCTAATAGAAATGAAGAAAGATGTGTTATTCCTATGCATAGAAAGAATTTTTGGACTAATAAATGGATGCAGGAACCTAGAAAGAATTTTTGGAGATTGCAGGTCCAACATTGTGATCCTAGTGCGTAGTACAAGAGAAGTTGTGGAACATACAAGAGGAAAGAGAATTGACACTATGTTATAACTGTAGAAGACTGGGACATATTGCTAAGGAATGCCCTAGTATAGGTCCTTTTTGTCTTTGTTGTAAAATTGTTGGTCATGAGGTTGAGGATTGTCCAAGNTTTTACAGTCTCTGTACATTTCTTTCATTAATAGAAATCGTGTATTACTGTATCTCTATGTTTATGGTTGCATCTCTGATATATTTCTGTTATATTACTGGATATACGCGATATCTTTGTGCATTTCTTTATTATATCTCCGCTCTCATTTCGTGCCGAAAATAATCCAAATCAGTCATGAGGTTGAGGATTGTCCAAGAATGATTGCTAAAGTTGAAAGGATGAACATGAGACAAGAAAAAGAAAGTCTAGAGACTAAGAACATGAGACAAGAAAAAGAAAGTCTAGAGACTAAGAACATGTTAGAGAACTATAAAGAGAATTGATAAGCGAAAGTTCATACTACATTAGTACAGTTGAAAGAAATTATGGATGCTCATAAAGATACTAGTTTACCAGAGATCATGAAAGTAAAACAATGCATAAGTACAAGAATATGAGACTTTGACATAGACTGTGTCTTGGATGAGGAAACACCAGTGAATATTATGACATAAGATACTTGGGAAATCTTGGGAAAGTCTACTATGGTACCTTCATTGGGAAGAATAGGCTTGTTTAAAGGAAAGATGATAACCTTATGTGGAAGAGTTACTCATGTACCTATTATTATCCATGGAACATCGAATGAAGAGGAATTTGAAGTCATTAAATTTGTTGAGAACAACACCCCTTTCCTGCTTTTGTTAGGAAAGACTTGGATTGAGAAAGATCATATCATAAGGAAAGTAGAGGAAGAAGCTACAGAAAAGAAAAACCAAGAACTAAGGGATTTCATAGCTAGAAAAATAGATCAACTGATGGAAGAATGAGAAGTTAAGTCGAAGTAACAGAAGGAAAGAGAATTAGTTGTCGAAGTTGAAAGAACCCAAGAAGGTTTGAAGGATCTATCTATGCAAGAAAGCATAATACCCACCTTGCAATTAATAATAGAAGAGATATTAACTTCAAACCTTTGGAGAGCACATCAGCAATGCGAAGTCACTTCACTAGGAGAGGATAAGAATAAGAATGGAAAGAGGAATTCAGAAATAGTTAGAGAAACTTAGATTACAGGAAAGAAGGAAAGGAAGCTCAGTAAGAAGAAAACCAAGTTAGCAGCGAAGTTAAAAAGGGAAAGCGAGGCTATAAGGTAGCCTCTATCTAGGATGGCGCAATGCACCTTGCTTTCCAACTCATAGGTGGAAAGCTTGTCAGAAAGAATCACCCCATATAGGTCATCGGGTTCATGGTGGACATCGCAGTAAAATGCGTGGAGGGAATGCAAATGAATTAGGCGAGTTACCTTATCAATGAGCTTGAGAAAGAATGTCGCGAAGCTCAGGATCAAGGATACAAGTTCCACTTTAGCTGGCTACTCGTGTTGATTTCATTTATCGCTTGGAAAATGCCAGAAGGAGCCACCTTCCCAAAGATCGAACCATCGAAGTTGTTGGCTGCTAGGTTCTCTACCTTATGGTACACCAATGACATGTTGAAGTAATGGCAGTCGAACGTTGTGTTCCATGCATACTATCAGCAACTGAAGGTTTCCATTGAAGCATTTCCATGCATGACACTGTGCACTTTGCACTAGTATAGACCGATAGCCAAGTTCCATGCAGATTGACACTTTATCTATATCACTTCCCATAGAGATGAGAGTAGGAGGAGTTACAATCTTATTACAAGATAACCGATGAATACATGGAACAAATCACGAAGGAATGGCCAGAGGAGTTCCTTGTACCGGTCGATGATGCAGAACTCTCTGAAACTGACATCATAGGAAGTCCCCTCATCACCTGGGTCGAGCATACAGGACAGTCTAGTGCGAAGAAGAAGAAGAGAAAGGAGGAAGTCCATAATATAGAGACTGACGAGGAGGACATCGATTCTAAAGGAAATGGATCTGTCTCACTCGAAGGAGGAGATGAAGTAAATGGAAAAGGAGGAGGGGATGAAGGAGAAAAGAAAGGAGAAGGTGAAGCTACACTACTGAAATATCCCCTTACTGAAACAATAACACCACAGAAGAGGAAGGGTTCTCTACAGAAACCTTCAACCAGAAAGAAGACACGTGCTAGAAATCCCCAGCTGGAGGCCACGCTCACAAAGGATGATATTAGCCTAGTCCATGGAGCCATGGAGGATGCATCTGAGGATCTCTTGTAGAGATATGGAGCGAAGTAGGAAGAGTTGTATGGAAGGGTTGAGAAGGAATTAAAGGAAATGCAGCAAGTTATTCGATCCATCTGCGCAGTGCCTACCGTACCTTCTTCATCACAAGTTGCAGAATTGGGGGATGAGCCTGCCCAACTAAGAAAACTAGTAGATGCGATAGAGGCTCGACTTCAAAGAGTCCAAGAAGAAAAGGAGAAGGATATAGAATCCTTGAAACAAGAGAAAGATAAAGTTTTAGAGAAACTATGAATTACAAAGTACTAAGTAACCGCCTATGAACACGAGAGAGATGAGTTTTAGGCAATGCTCGAAGAGGAAAAAGTGAATATCTACAGAGAAAAGGACCAGTTGCTCACAGAGAAGACTGCGGTCAAAGAAGAGGTGAAAAAATGACTTCCCTTTGTTCTAGGCTTGGCACAAGGGGAACATGAGTTGGTCAAAGTTCAAGTGGTGAAGCTCGATGAGGCCATCCAGCAGCTTCAAGAAAGAATAACGGAGTTGGAAATCCAAGTAGTCCCGAGCATTTCACATGAGGTGCACGATCATAGGGAGGAAGTCGCTAAGAACGCAGTTGGAAGGATCAGAGCCCTCACCTCAAAATGTAAGCAACTAAGCTATAGAAGCATCCAGACTTATGAATGCCTCGCAGAAGATCCAGAGCTAAGGAAATTGGAAGCAAAGTTACAGGAGGCAGAACACTAAGCACTATCAGTACAGGCGCAAATGAAGTTACTCACTATGGTAGAAATATCAGGAACAACACGCTGTACAACAACATATTACTACCATCCAATGCAGGGTAATGGAAATCACGCATAAGCTACAACCTGTGCAGGATGAAGCTTGCAAGGTGTTTGAAGATATTGAAGGACAAGGCTCACAACTGGACCAAGTGGTTGCAGCAATAGAACAATGCCTAGAAGGGCATGTTACATAGTAGATGATTCAAGAGCTCGCTAAGTAGGAGGCTCAGGCGAAGAAGCAAGTTGAAGAAGCTCGAGGCCTTTGAAGTAGTGTTGCCTAGACCCGAGTGACTTGGGATGAGTCACAGGTGAGTGTTGGGGACATGTTGGCCCTTAACCAAGTTTTGAGGAAATCTTGGTCAGGTTTGACCAATTTTTGGACATTGACACAGTGATTGAGGAAGGAGCACCTAGGTGGAGTTAAGATCGAGGATCTCACTTGTTTTGTGGGATTTGTGGACCCATCAAGGGGTTCATTAGGGTTTTTGTAATGGGTTATGGGATGTCGGCCCATGGGTTTACCCATGATTAGGCCTTATTGTAAAAGTATAAATAATTGTAAGAATGTATTGTAGGGGGGAGATGTAAGAGTCGATAGCTTGGAAGGCTAAGTGTAATTAGTTCTGCATTTCTTTGTGCAACATAACGTGTATGTAAGGCTATGTTCTCAATAAAGGAGTTGGCTCTGTGCCTTGACCTAGTTTTTGGGAAGGAGGATCTGGTGTGCAATGTGTAGATCTCCTGTCCTCTGCAAAGATTGGCTCTATGGCCTAGTGCATAGGAGAGGATGAATGTAAGAGATTGAAGAATAATAAAGAAGGAAAAACAGTTGGTGGACGTAGCCCCACACTGGGGTGAACCACGTATATCTTATGTCTTTTGGTTTCTTTGTGATGTCTTGTTTATGCTATGAATGTGTTCCATGTTTTGCTTATCATGTTTGTTAGATAAATTTGTGGATACTTAGTGCTTAGAATG